>VZRI01008755.1:0-27010 GCA_013397515.1 Upupa epops | reverse complement strand
CAACCACTTACTGATTTTCTCTGTTCTATTTAGCCTCTTAAACCCCTTCCCTTTAATTGGGAGGATTGACGTGGATTTGACAGGTGGACTACTCAATGGATAGAAAATTGACAAGACAGTGACACACAAAATGTTGTGATCAATAGCTCCATGTCCAAGTGCAGATCAGTTACAAGTGGTGCTCCTCAGGGGTCTATTTTGGGTCCAGTGCTGTTTAATATCTTTGTCTAAGACACAGGCAGTGGCATCGAGAGCACCTCAGCAAGTCTGTCGATGACATCAAGCTGTGAGGGGTGGTTGACACACTGGAGGGAAGGGAAGTCATCCAGAGACATCTTGACAGGCTTGAGAGGTGGGCATGAGGACAGGCTGAGGGAATTGAGGCTGTTCAGTGCGGAGAAGAGAAGGCTCTTGCAGGGGACTGTACAGCAGCCTTGCAATAATTGAAGGGAGCCTACAGGAAAGTTTGAGAGGGACTTTTCTGAAGACATCTAGTGACAGGATAAGGAGGAATGGCTTGAAATTAAAAGAGTAGGTTTAGATTAGATCTTAGGAAGAAATTCCTCACTGTGAACAGGTTGCCCAGGGAGATTGTGGATGAGCCTTCCCTGGGAGTGTTCAAGGCCTGCTTGGATGTAGCTCTGGCCAACCTGGGTCAGTGAGAGGTGTCCCTGCCAATGGCAGGGAGATTGGGACTAGATGATCTTTAGGGTCTCTTCCAACCAAAACCATTTTATGACTGTTATTCTATGATCCTGTAAGCATCAGTCTCCTTCAGTTCCATGAATACGTAGACCTGTTATCATGCCTGGAACAGGGAAGGAGCAGTAACTCATCTTTCACTGGGTATCTTGAAAGAACAGAGACTCACCTTTAAGATGTTGTTTGTAGAAAACAAAATGTAATTTGTTTTGCTGTGCACAGAATTACTTGTTTCTTTGATTGATTGCACTTGTCCGTTTTACTCTACAAAGACGTCCATGATGTTGGGTTTGTTTAAAGCCCAAGGGCAGGACAACCTCTCTGACATCTGTGTTGGACCTCATTATTGCATGGTGTGTTGAGAAGTTAGGGGTGAACAGTGAAGCAGCTGCCCTTTATATGTCCCCTACAGATAAGTTTCAAGAGAGCCCCTGGTGTAGCCTGTATGTTGAGCAGCACCGATGGTCTGCAGCATGGATGATCATGGCTCTGGGTTGGTTTGGCTGCCCAGTGCAATGAGTTTCAGAAAGACTCCTGCCCTCAACTGGATCTGTCTCTGCCAGTTTGCTTGGTGGGTTAGTCTGCTGCGCAGAAAAGTAACAACCAGAATATGCCTGGGGAAGGACCATAATAAAGTTGAATTTATTTTTTGACATGTTGCTAGAGATGGTGGTGGTGACAGATTGTGCTTTCCTTCTTGTATGTCACGTGGATGTGAGATCTTGAAATGTGGTTCATGCTGAGGTATCAAGATGGCTCAGTACTGAGCATAAAGCTTGAGTTTATGTGCTGCTGCTGCAAAGCAGCACTGGCAGTGACACAGCTTCTCTGGTGTTGATGGTGCTCAGCAGGTATTTCAGTGCTGTGATCCCAGAATGAGTCAGAGCAGTATAAGCTGAGTCTCATGCACATGTACGTACTGACATAGAGTGGACATGCCTCTGAGGATTACAGAGCTGACATTGGTGTTGCAGGATAAGATTATTACCAAATCACAGGGAACATGACTGGGAATAGATTTCTGAAATCTGACTGCCTGCCATCAGTAATGCAAGTGCTGCTATCACCAACAGCAGTGGTGTAGGATCTTACTTTCTTCATCATGATTAGATGATTACAGGATGTTCCAAGTCACCCTGTTACTGATACAATGAAAAGAAACCTTTCTAAATTCCCTGGATTCTGAGTTCTCTGTGGATTTTAGGTCCTATTTCTGATTTGATTCAGCCATCAACTTGTAGCCTGGTAAAAGCTTCTGATTTGAGCATAGTCCGATCTCCATGAGCTTTACAGTCCAGTCCAGAGCATGCCGTTTAGCCTGGAAAAGAGAAGGCTCTGGGGGGACCTGATAGCAGTCTTCCAATACTTGAAGGGGGCCTACAAGAAGGCTGGAGAGGGAATCACAAAATAAACATGGTTGGAAAAGATGACTGAGTCCAACCATACCCACACCCAAAATACCTAAATACCTTATCGATGGAAAACCACAGAATAATCCTCTCCATGCCAGGACTGCAGTAATAGGATGAGGTATGATCATAGAATCATAGAATCATTAGGGATTGGAAGGTACCTCGAAAGATCATCTAGTCCAATCCCCCTGCCACAGCAGGATCACCTAGACCAAGTTGCACAGGAACAGATCCAGAGATCTGTTTCCAGAGAAGGAGAATCCATAACCCCCTGGGCAGCCTGTTCCAGTGCTTTGTTACCCTCATTGTGAAGAAGTTTCTTCTGATACTTATATAGAACCTCCTATGTTCCAGCTTGTACCCATTGCCCTTGTCCTATCACTAGATGACCTTGAGAAGAGCCTGGCTCCATCCTCCTGACACCCACCCCTCACATATTTATAGGCATTAATGAGGTCACCCCTTAGCCTCCTCTTCTCCAAGCTAAAGAGACCCAGGCCTTCAGCCTTTCCTGCNAGCCTTTCCTGCTAAGGGAGATGTTCTACTTCCTTCATCATCTTTGTTACTCTATGCTGGACACCCTCCAGCAGCTCTGTGTCCTTCTTGAACCCAGAACTGGACACAATACTCCAGATGCAGTCTCACTAGTGGAGAGTAGAGGGGGAGAAAAACCTCTCTTAGTCTGCTGACCACCTCCCTTCTGATCCCCTCCAGGATGCTGTTGGCCCTAGTTTCAAATTAGAGAAGGGTAGACTTCAATTAGACGTTAAGAAGAAGTTCTTTAGGATGAGCATGGTTGAACACTGGAATAGGTTGCCCAAGGAGGTAGTTGAGGCCCCATCCCTGGAGATATTCAAGATGAGTCTAAACAAGGCTCCGGGCAACCCGATCCAGTTGACAATGGCCCTGCTCACTGCAGAGGCGTCAAACTAGATGATCTTTGGAGGGCCTTTCCAACCCTGGCAATTCCATGTGTGTGCTACATGAGTGGAGCTTTCATAATCACATTTGTCTGAGCACCCTTCTGCAGGCTCTGAAAGTATAGGCAAGTTTCTTGCCTTCCTTTAAGGAATAGACAACATATAGATGGGTCAAGTCAGTGACCTCTGGATCCTGGAGGAATTGTTTGGCAGATGAGCAATGGATGAGGTACTCACATCACCTCCTCATATCAGAGAGAAGGGGAGAGAGAAGTGAGGTGCTCTTCCCCTGTGGTGTTGGGAAAAGGGAAGAGCTCATTCAGTATGTTGAAATGGTCAGTCACATAGATATGGATTCTTACCCTGCCACAGGGCTTCATTCAGGCAAAAGAGATTAATTCCTTTTTAGATTCTGAAATGAAGAATAAAACCCCAAAACCCAACCCCAAATAACTAAAGGTGGTCTTCACATAGGAACTGTAAAGTAAGGAAAATCCCATGTTCAAAAAACAAATCCAGACACAAATCTCAAGGTGGGATTTTCAATAGAAACCTTTTTCCTTCAGTAACATTCACATTAGAATTCATTCCACTGCAGTGTAAAGACACAGCACACAGTGTATTGGCACCAGTGACTTACCTGAGACAGAAAGAAATCTTGTTGTTGGAATGTCTTTTAAAGTCAGCCTGTGTTTTCCTGCCAGGGGTTTTCTGATTGTTTTGCTGTCATCTTCTGCTTTCCTTAAAAGAAGTACAAAAAATCCCCAGCCCAGTGCCAGAGAGAGGTGTATGTTTCTTCATTAAATGAGAAAATCTCATTATGTAGACATATAGAACACTCCAATCCACATCACAAACCAGCAGCCTGTGCTAATGCTGAAAGGATGCTGCCAATTGCAGCATCACACAACTTTTACTCAAAATAATTAAAACATCTGTACTTTTCTAGTGTGCTCACTGGATAAACTTGAGGGTGTGCTCTGTGTAATTGGTTTTGCTGCCACTTTAATGTAAACCAGCTATTTTGTTTCTCTTGTAGCTTTGGGTGACTCTATTCTTGGGTAAAGAAGGAAGCTCTATAGGAAATGGCAATTACGCATCCAGAAAAGTATTCAGTGGAGAGGCCCTGCAAGAAAGCTGGAGAGGGACTTTCTCAGAGGATGTCTAGTGACAGGACAAGGGGGAATGGTTTCGAACTAAAATAAGGTAGATTTAAATTATGTCTTAGGAAGAAATTCCTCACTATGAGGTTGCTGAGATACTGAAACAGGTTTCCCAGGGAAGTTGTGGATTCCTTCTCCTGGGAAGTGTTCAAGGCCAGGTTGGATGGGGCTCTGCACAACCTGGTCTGGTGAGAAGTGTCCTTGCCCATAGCAAGGGGGCTGGAACTAGATGATCTTTAAAGTCCATTCCAATCTAAACCACTCTGATTCTATAAAAAGAGTCAGAAGCAGCACATAATATTTTCAGTATTTTCTAACACCTTCCCAATATCAGGCCAAAAATATCCCATGAAATCCAAATGCATCTTGAAATAAAGGGCAATGATCTTAAGATTTTCTTGCCTATGGTCAGAGAACTGCCTGTTGCACTATTCTTGCTAATTATTTTCCCTGAAACAAAACCAGCAGAAGACAATGTTGGAAATAAGTTTTCTTTGTGCTGGTTTTTGTGGTGAGCATTGTGCTTGTCTTTAAAGCACACTTCCCCATTTATTTTCATGTACTTTCATAACTCTTAAAAAAATTAACATTTGAAGGATAACATAGAGAAATTCCCTACATAATTCAACAGTATTTTTCACTATACAAAGTTGTATGCATAGCTCATCTACTGATGCTGTCCTGTGCCTTGAAACAGGACAGCCGTGTTTGTTGTATTATCTTGCTTAGATAATTATGTAGGCACTGGTGAACATCACTTTAAAATAGTCAATAAAGTAGGGTGAAAACCTGAATTATCTTTGTTTTCACACATTTTGGAATGCTGATGGAAAACTCAAGTAGCAATATAAAGAGAAGTATTGTATGCTGCATTTAAGCCTTCAAGAGTCATCTCAGTTCAGCTCCACGGGGCCCACAGAAGCACCTATGTGCCCAGATGTTCTTCTCATTCTTTAGATGGCACTGGCTAATCTATATTTCTGTGCAGAAAAGTGTTCGGATTGATGTAGATATGAGAGCGCTTTGCAAGCTGAGCTCTGATCTTACCCCTGATGTTGCTGTGTGTGGGCTGCAGGGCTGTAGCGCAGGCCTTTGGGGTGCAAGTTAAAGAGAAGCCACAAAGCCAAGAGGCGTAGCAGCACACAGCCATTAGCCTCCAGGAGAAGGGTGAATTCCTGGTCCCACTGAAGCTGGTAGGAGTTTGCTTATGAACTTCAGAGTATTTTACTCTGACTGACTTGTTCTTTGGCTCCAAACCCCACATTTTTATCTCATGAGCAAAAAGAGAGTTTCTGCAACAGTTGTTAGTAATAAGGCTCTTTCAGCCAGTCACTGGGGAGCAGCATCACTCATTTGTACTCACAGAGCTGGTGTAAAGTAGGGATGTCACAAAGCAAACATGGCTGGCACCTGCAGACAGGCTAAAACAGTCAGTTCTCATTGACTTTGGGGCAGCAGTACTCATTGGCTTCTAAAGAGTTTTCCCTGCATGACAACAGTGGGGTTTAGCCTGGAAAATGCTGGAGCCAGCTAGAGGAAAATTCAGTTATATCTGCTGGTTATAGATGAGGAGTGTCTGACAGGATCCCCCTTTGTTCCCTCTGAGCCCAGAGCAGTTGCTTGGACTGGAAAGCAACCATCCTGTGGAGTACAAAATGGTTTAGACTTCATGTCTCTTTTAAAAGTGGCCACTTGTAACACTTCATGCAGAGGTGCCACAAGATCTGTTCATTTTATTGTTAAAGAAAAACAAACAAATGAACTTTATTTTTCTTGGAACAGTTGAGTACAGTGGCTTTTTAAAGAAGTTAAGCCTGATGTTTTTTTCTGCATATTTGAGTGATAACTAAACTACTGTTGCTGGCAGTGACAGGCTGCTACTGAGTCAAAGGATGGCAGAGGTTCCTGTGCTTGCCAACAAAAAACTCTCCTTGGGCTCAGCCTGGCTTCACAAGGAGTTACACATAGTCTCATATACCTCCATGTAGACAGGTTATTTTAAAACCAGAAAACTAATCTCAAGGAAATAAACTGCTTATCATATCCCAAAGAACACCACTAATTCAAAATATTGTTTTGAGATATTTATGTTTTTAAAAAAAATTCCCATGAGTCAAGATTCAGAAGGATTGTCTCCACAGACTGTGCATTTTTTATGAGGGTGGAGGGGATAGAGGGCAAGGTTAAATTATCAGAAACATCAATAGGTTGCATGAGCACAGTGGTAACTATCTGCAGAGTGGATTGAAATTTTTACTGAATGTATGGTTAGGTACAGGATTTTGGTTGGTGCTATGATGAACATCTGCCCTTCTGCCCATGTTTGAACGTGGGACAGAAAGAGGTCTACGAGCATTTCTTGTCAACAAAGATGAATTCTGATCTGAGAACAGGTAATTTTTTTCTTGCTCATGATGTAAGAGGGGATGGAAAACTAGTTTACTAGCTTTGTGCACGTTGGCTCTTTTCCACTACTAACTGAAGTGATCTGATGGTAGTTTGAGGATGGTGTTAGGATCATACGTTAGTCAGACTTCAAGTTAATTAACCAGCCAACCTGTTCACTCTGGAAGAGGCTTATATGTGATGATGAGTCACTCACTTGGGTAACTGATATTTGTTTATTTTTAGGCAGACTATGAGGCACCCAGGCGTTATGGCAATGGGTTCTGGATCAGTACTTTAAATATATGAAATATACTGGTGATTTGGAACTTGCAGAGAGAGGAGTGTCTGCTTGCTCATGACCTCTCCCTTTGCAGATGATGAGGTCAGGCTCCTCACATGAAAACAAATTCCTTATCCTAAGTATAGTTAAGGCTCATTCCTGAAATATACAGACAGCATTATTTTGGGATGGATCTGTATGTGCTACCACAGGCCTTGATTTGCCCTGTATTTGTAAGTCAAAAAAGTTGGTCTTCTCCATTTAAGAGTATAAATATATATGGTGATTCATTAATAGCTTCCAAATTTGTTTTGTGCCTTTGTCCTTTATTCTTGAAGTGTGATGCTGCTGGGTCCATGAAAGCCCCAAAGACAGGTAAAAGTAAGGATTGGAATGCACCGCAGGATCTGGGACCAATGCTGGGATCTTTGAGACTGATGAAAGAAGATGGTTGTCTTTGCAGATGATTGCACTGTACAATCCCTTTAATCTAAGCTCATGCCCTTTGCCTCCTGAAATCCACACTTCTCCCCACAATCTTAAACATATTTGTTCTTGTGCTTGTGCTGTTTTTACTTCAGTAGCTTTTGTTATAGAACATGTCCCAGTTTTTGTCAGGAGCAAGAGGAAATCTTTTCTTGCCCATGTATCTGTATGGGGAATTTGGAAACAGAAGGAGGGCTTTGTAAAACTGGGAGTTTTCCAGAGACCAGTGCCTCCTCCTCAAGTGTAGTATTTTATTTCCTTTCCCTTTCCTTTCCCCTTCCCCTTTCCCCTTGTGGCTTGTGGCCTCCATTTCAGTGAAACCATGATGTCTGGGGTCCTTGACTTACCCCTTTTTACTTGTTTCTCTTCACTGTTACTATCCTGGCTCATCTCCCTTAGGTGGCCTTAAGCCTCGCAGAGGGATCAGTGTCCATGTGGCTTTCCAGCTCAGCCATGAACCTTTGCTGTGGGTAGGCAATGAGGAGCACCTGGGACAGGGGGCTGAAAGTCAAACCCTGCTGCACCCTGGGATAAGGCAGTCAGTTACCTGTCTTCTCCATGTGGAAGGGAAGCAGTGGAGAGAATGGTGACAAGTTTCTTTTGCTTGGTTTTCTGTTTGGGGAAAGCATGGTGTAGGGGGACATAAATGTCACTGATTCCCCTGCAGAAGTGACTTTGGACCATGAAGGGTGATGGGAAGAGAGACATCTGTGGTGATGTGCAGTCTTGGTAACTTGTTCATATTGCTGGATGCCTTCAGTCCCACACATCTGTCTGTGAATGTGAGATATGGAGCATTCTTTCAACAGTGTAAATAATCAGTTATTCATTACCACTCTACAGCCCAGTACAGAGAAATAAATATGCTGGGAATAAAGTATGCTTCTGGAAAAGTGTCATTTTTATAAAAGTCACATTCAGCAAAGAATTGACTTAATTTAGAATTCCCCTTTTGTGGATTTGTGGTTTAATATTGTAATTTTAACATTGGTTTTGTTTACTGTATTTTGTGTAAGCAGTCACTTAATTTGCAGCAACTTCATGTCATTATTGCAGAGCTGATTTCTGTATTTTCTGGTATTTGTTTTAGCATTGTAGCCATATAGCTGCATATTTCCCTTTGGTTTCCACATGGAAACCCCAGAATTTTGATTTTCCTGAAATGGGATCCTTAAAGATTTTTCCTTGCAATTGCTTTGTTGTGTACATTTCATGTGTGGTCACTTATGAAATGTAATGAGCTCTCTTTATAATAGTTTCCAGTGCAGTACTACTGCAGCACAAGACCGGCGATTTAGGCAAAGGCACTGAGTTTTTTGCATGAACTCCTGCTATCTTGTGACTGTGACAGAATCTAGAGAACATTGTTTGACCACTATGGTGAAATTAAAGGCAGGAGTTCAGACTCTAAGACAACTTCTCATAGCAGTTCTATCCCAGTGGGTGGTGGAATCACATGAAGGAGGTTTAGAACTGGGAGACGGGAAAGGGCTTTTCTGCAAGCCATGGCAGCCTGGCAGCAGCATGAGGAGGGAAATTTTTCTGCATGTCTTCTGGCTCTTGGCTCAAGGTAAGGGCACAGATCTAATGCTATTACAAACAGTTAAATCACCACTGTATTTAATAAACAATTTTAAAATATCAGATGTAGCAAAACAAACATGGAGATGACAGAGTCAGTTTTGTTTTTAGAGGTGGCAAAGAACAGAATGTCCTTTTCTTGAAAATGCTACACATCCAGGAGGAAACCTGCTCCTTCGCAGCATGTCTCAGCTTCTTTGGGTTCTGTTTGCAAAGCCTCAGGCAACACTGGCCCAATGAAACCCATATAAGGAACCTGTGTTTGTAGGAACATGGGATCCCCAAAAATCCCAGAAATATTCATTCTATCTGTCACCTAAATAAAAATTCCTTGGTATCCTTGCATGAGGGCTAAAAAGATTTGCTAAGAACCTAGGAAATAACTAATCCAGATAAAGAAAAAGAAGTGCTTTTTTTACGGACCTAGAAGTGACTCTCCATTGTGAAAGGCAGCAGCAAAGACCGTGTCTGGGCTTTATGTTGAAGTCTGCTATTTTAAGATGATGTCCCAGAAGTAGGTAGCTAGAGAACTGCAGCTGAAGGCTGTGTTTGGCTGCCTTATGTGTGAGAAAGGGAGACCAACCTCCCACTTCAGGTCTCAGGTGGTGTTGATACTTGAGTAGTTTGAAAACCTACTAATGACACCTTGCTTAATAAAGAAATACATCAAATTTCACTTCAACATCTTGAGCAAAGCACAGTATTACATAATTTCTCCAGTGTTACCTTCTAAAGTTAATCTGCAGCTGAGTCCTTTGTGTCAGTGTCCTAATACACCTGTAGTTCTCAAAAAGTAGCCTAATTTTTGTTCTCTTTGGGCCGACAGATGAATTTCTGAGCAGGCTTGGAGGCTTTCATGTGGGTTACCCACTTTTCACATTCATCTGTTGTGTCTGGAAAAGCCATCATGCTGCTGTCTGTCCCTGTTTGTTGGTGTGCTGGCAGAAATGCTGGTGCAAGGCGAGAAGCTTCTAGGTGAGATTCTGAGGGTTCACTGAGCATGAACGCAACAGCTCTGGAAAGCTGCCCTATATTACATACGTACTGTGTCCCCAACAGGTATTGCAGTGACAGAGAAACTACAGGATGTCTTACTGTGTTTGTTTTTTGCTCCTTATTCTTTCTATGTCTGGCTCTAGCACCTCTTTTAGGAGGTGTTGGAGTCACCTTCTGGGAAAGCTTTACAATGCTCTCATGCTGGCTTAGTAACTAAATGTCTTGCAGTCTTGGAGAGTCTTGAGGTTTTTACATCTGTAAGTAGAGTTGATCCTGCTGAATGGACTAGATAACCAGATGGATTAGATGACTTCTCAAGTGATTTTCAATCCCTTTCTTCTTCATCACACTCCTCAAAGGGTTCTTCCAAGTGATGGGAATGGGAGTAAGGGCTGGAAGCGAAGAGACTGAGAATGGCTATTTCCATGGAAAAGCAAGAACTAAAATAGGCTGAAGTCCTTCTGTAAGTGTTTTCAGTTAAAGTCCCAGTGTCACATGTGTCACTCTGGTGACTTGCAGAGAATCTAGAGAGACCAGTACCCTTTAGTATCTAAATAACACTCTTGAGCTCTATACCTTAAAATTGCATTAAAAATCCATTAAGATTCGATTCAACTTCAGTAATGATTTATTTTTCTTAAGAATACTAGTTTTATTCTTGGTCCTTGATCTTTGGCTACATGTGCTCCTCAGCTTTAAGAATCCTTCAGCTCCTGAGGTTTATCTTGAAGCAATGCCCAGGTTATTAAAAAAAATGCCAGTACCAAAGCAAAGACCAAACTGATCCAGCTTATGACAGTTTACAGGGAGTAGTATCAAGTAACCATTTATCTCTCTTTCAGTTTGGTTGGCATAAAATTCAGATATATAAAATATCCTGTAGTTTAATATGGCAGTCCTTCAGATGACTTCACATAGGTGGGTGACTGCATGATGCAAAAAGCCTGGATGTCTTTCTTTGCTCCTTTCCCTTCTCCCCCACCAGACCCAGCATAAATCTCAGTTGTCAAGCCCCTTGTCTGGACCCTGGCCCAGGTCTGAATGGGACCCTCCAGCTAAACCAAGGAGATGTTTTTGTCGTCCTTCCTTCATGGGGAAATAAAGGGAGCAGCAGCAAGAGAAGAATAAAAATCAAATAATTTCAGTGAGGTCTGGGCAAACAGTTGACTCTCTGATGTCTCCAAGTTATTTTTGTTTAATAAAACACAGCAGAGTTGGCCTTCTTGGGAGAGCCTTTACTTCACCCTGTACTTGAGAGTCAATATTTTAACAACTTATTTTTCTTTGCATTTGTAGTTTTATAGAAAGTATTTGTGCTGGCATGGCTGAAGTAAGACTGGCCCTATTCAAATTGCAGGGAGAGGAGTTAACGGCTGCAACCCCCATCCCGTCATGCTGCCGCAGAACTAACAGAACACCACAAACACACACAGCAGGTGTAGGCACATGAGCTTTCTCAGGGCTGCTTATTCACTGCACAGGCAGAGACATGGGCGGTGAGTTGGAAATCTGCACATGAGTATGTGGAAAACCGTGATCTTGAAAATCCCTCAACATAATCCAAAAAATCACCTTGGCTTTTGAAGGGGAGATTCACTGGACAGTTGAAGATTTGTGAGAGTGTATATGTAGGCACTCCAGCCCATAAGCCAAGAGCTTGATGACAGGATCTAACCAACCTCCAACACAGCAGCTGGGCTTTTTTGTAAATCAAGGTGAAGGGACCCTTCACTCTGCAACATTTCTCCCACTCACCTTGTGCTGGGCTAAGGCTCTGCTCTGGCACAGCCATAACAGCCTTGCGAGCATCCATGTGGCTCAGAAGCTCTTCAGGGACTGGAAGAGACCAGGCTGGTTTATGTCCTATGTTCATGCCTGAACTGCTGTGCTGCAGAACACAAAGGGCATCTGTGCTGTAAATGGATGGTCTGCCTGCCCTGCTTTCTGTCCTGGGCTGCTGGCACTTACTTTTCCTGGGTTTTCCTGGGGTCCTGCAGTTCATTTCTTGGTGTTTCAGGGATAGACACTTCCTCATGCACCAGGCACTGTGCTTATTGGGGGAGAATAGTGGCTGGAGGTGGCTGTGGGGCCAACCAGAGCAATAGCTCTGGCCTTCCAGCCTGAGCCCCTGTGTAAGTACAAGAGCAGGGTATGTGCAGTGCTTGTTCCCCTCTCAGCACCAGCTATGGGGCCTCTGCTGCAGCCAAGCCCAGCACAAGGAGAGCTTATCCTACAGGAGGTGACCACCCTCTGGGAGCTTGCACGCTGCAGTGGATTAGAGTGTGACAGTTGAATCAGCTTCTAACAGCACAGTGACCTCCACAGCATTCCTACAGCAGGGACTGAGCTGAAGATATGCAGGAACTCCTGAACTGCAGCAGTAGTGACACTCCATTACGTTAAATTTTGGGCTTTGGTAAAACAAGGTGAAAGTGTGGAAATCAACACTTTTAAGGTATTTGGGTTTGCACAGGATTGAACTTGTCCATCATGTAAAATTTTTAAAAAGACAAGAGCAATGGAAGTATTTAAATGGAAATGGTTGTTGCAAAAGCCCTGTTGTCATAGGACTTCTGTTATGTTCAAGTGGCAAATTGGAAGGTCATTAACAAAGGATAAACTTATCAGTGGGGTTTCTGCCTGTTTGGAGTCTGCAGTGGGCACTATGTGAGTAGAACAGATTTCTGGTAACCACCAGGGCTGCTCTGCTCAGGTTCTTCTTGAATCCACAAAATTACTAAGATAGGTGTCTCTTACTTGATCTTGGAAAAAATTATGTAGTCAGGGAAACTGAAGGAAAGGGTCTGGCTGAAATCTTAATTTACATTGGTTGTGCTTCTACTTCTGATTTTCTTTTTTTCTCTTTTTGTTTCCTCTTTTCTCCTCCCTCTGCCTGTGCCCCTATTTCAAAGACTGTGTTAGGCAGCCAAGACTGCATTTTGTTAGAGTACTGCAAAGGCACTCGGAAAGGCTGAGCAGTGCCCTGATCAGCCTAGTGCTTGTACAAATCACCTCAGAGGAAATGATAAGAGTGTGTGATGTGCCCTCTCTTTCGCAATGAGGTAGAAAGAAAGAAGCAGCACCACAATAGCCGCTGTTTTCTGTCTCTGCAGCTCCCTCCTCTTGCTCTCGATTTGTGTGATCTTGTCTTTTTTCCCTCTGAAGGAACAAAAGTAAACGACATCTGTTCTGGTCCATTTTAAATAACTTTTCTCCTTTTTGCCAAAATGGACAGTTGTTTCATCTCTAGTACCTTACAAGAGACAACCAAAACGTGGCTTTCCCTGATGGCAGGCCATTCTGTAGACAGGAAAAATAATTAAGCCTGTTTTTCTGCAGATCTATGTTTCTATTATGTGAAGGGCAGTATTAAGTTAATTATACTAAAATCTACTGTTATCTCTACATAAAGCATAAATAACATTGAGCTTTGTGACTTCCATGTTCTTCAGCCGCTTTGCCCCTTTCTCCTCCCCTCGGCCTCCCCTCGGCCTCTCAGCTGCCTTTAGCTGTATGGCTTTCCTACTCCTTTACATCTTCCCTGCATGTTACAGCTTTCATGTTTTTCTGCTGCTCAAGGTTTCTCTTGAGATAGTGTTATTTCCTCCTCCTTATTAACCCATATCTTTCTCTGATGTGATGGCTGTGAGTGCTGCTGTTGTTAACTATAAATAACAGGAGGGCTGTGGTCGAGCAGCCCCAGTACATGGCAGACTCCAGGTGAAGCAGGGTGATACTTCACCCTGTTCCCCCACAATGGTTCATCTCTTCAGGTCTCTCACATTCTCACTAACCACAACAGACCCTCCAGGACTAATTATGTTCCAGACATGGGATACATCAACAGTGCTCCTCCACTGCTGATCATTTTTCCATCAGACAGATTCCATCTAGGGAATCTTTTTCCTGCTGCCTGCCACTGCATTACAGTGACTGCAACTCTTTCACACAACTCTAGACAGCACAGGGTTTGTCCCAACTCTTGGTATGGTGGTGGAACTGTAGCAGTACTGTGGGTACCAGGGGCCACACAGCATAGCAACTGAAGGCAGAAGTGAGCTACAGTTACTCCTCCCTGGAACTCAGTCAGCAACTTGCACTGTGTGGTTCACTTCCTTGGTGAATGCTATCTTCTACTATTACACATTTTTAATTGATTAATTATTTGTCCTTATGCTTAAGGTTGCGTGTTCATGGCAGTCATTGTCAGCATCCAGTGTTCATTTCATGTAAAGTTATATTTAGGCATTTCCCAGATGACATCTCCTTAATGTCCAATACCTTTTTACAACTTGTGTTAAATCAGACTTCAGACCTTTGGACTAGGCATTGGTTAGTCCTTGTCTACAATGTAAGCCATGCTGCTCAGGAGAAGCTTGTTAATCCCAGCCATGTGACTGCAGTTACACAGCTACATGAGGTTTTCTGGTTTTAACACACATTTTTGAGGTTACATCAGCCCGTCCTCGCACACTATCCAGGTGTGGCCGGGATAGCTCCTGTGTGTGGCCTTTACCGCAATGGCACCTTGGCAGCTGTTGCAGACAGCAAGAGTCAAGGCACCACATTCCTGTTCCCTTACTTACATCATTCCTCCTCCCTGAGTGTTTTAAAGCTAAATAATGTTCCAGCAATTAGGTGACAAAAGCAAAACTACCTGCTTCCTGGCCACAGGTTTACATAAATCCCTTAAGAATTAAGTTACCTCTGAAGACTTTACTTTGTGTATTAAATTCTGTTGAAATTGGCTAATGGTTGGATAAAGGGTATGGGGGAGACAGAGACATGCATTATCCAGCTGATCTCATAAACCTTATCTCTATAGAAATTTGGGATAAAGGCTAAAGGGCAAGAGAGTAGGGAGTGTTAAAAGTAGCAGCCGTGATGCTTTGCATATCCAATGCTTTCAATACGTTCTCTCTTCTTCAGTGTGTTAAGGCAGATATGCAGGGCTGAGATGCTGTGTTTAAAGCCTTGGACGTCTCTTACTGAGATGAAGTTGAGTTAGCACCTCTGAGCCACTGGGACTGTGTCTTGCATCAGAAACAACACAGCTTGTCATCCTTGAACTCTGCTCCTGTTAGCTGCTGTGGTAGGTGATGTGAGGTGACACATGTTGGAAGCCAGGATCTCTTTCAGAAGATGTTAAAAGATAGGTTTGACATTAAGATTAAATCAATAAGAGGAAGATGGATGAACATTTATTATCCATGTTTATTGAGGAGACTAGGTTTACCTTAGGACATTTGTGCTCCTCCCTGTTGTGGTGCAGCTGCTTGTCAGTCAGCTCTTTGGCTGCCACAGTTGGGAGAGTATGTTTCAAGGTGAACTGTTGCTTATTTCAGTTTGCCTTAAAATGCTGCCTGGCACAGCGTGGTAGTTCAGGAGATGACTGATGAGCAATGAGACAAGCATGCTGCAGGGACAGGCTGGACAGCTGGGATGACTTCAGCCACAGTCCAGAGCTGATCCTATCATTTAAAGGGCAGAATTGGATTGAAAGGAAAAGAGATGCTAAGGGAGAAAAGATGAGTAAGGGAGAGAGAGAGGCTGTTTCAAAGTCTAGGAGACAGGCTGTGATATGGTAGTCACCACACTGATGATGAGAGAGGGAGGGAGGGAGGAGACAGGGCAAAGCCAAAGTCAGTCAACAGTAAAAACATTGAAGGTTCAAAAAGCAACATGCTGGCTTTGTGTGTGTCTGGGGATCTTGGGAAACTACGAAGGTGCCAGCTGGAATCTCCATGTATTTCTGCTGCTACTGGTTCTATTTTGCTAGAGGTATATTTGAAGCGTCAGCTATGTTTTGGCTAAAAGTTATTATCTTTTGATACAAATGACTCTTGGCTAATCTGGACTAACTGTGGTAAGATAGCTATGGGAAGAAATTCCTTGTGACTTCCTTCCTGGCTTTTACTAGTGCCTTTGACTTGTTAGTGCATTTATTCACTGTGAAGGTCAGATGGAGTAATCATAACACAGGCACACAACAGCCATGGCAGGATTTACAAATCTGTGGTAGACATCTTTATCACTCAGTGCATGGAGATGGTAAAGTAATGTCATAAGTGGATCCACAAAAACTACCATGCTGGAATGGTAGTTATGAAAACAGTTCAAAGGAGGCTCTGAAAAGAGATGTTCTTGGATATACACAGATCCACAGAATCACAGAATAATCATGGTTGAAAAGGACCTCCTAGATCATCAAGTCCAATCATACCCACATCAACAAAAAACCTAAATACCTGATAGACTGAAATAACCCCCTGCACGCCTGCCAATATAGCATGTCATGAAGCATGTTGTGTCTACCCTTTTCTTAAATACCTCCAGGGATGGTGACTCAACCACCTCCCTGGGAATGTGGTTCCAGTGCCTCACCACTCTTCCTGTAAAGAATTTCTTCCTAATATCTAATCTAAATCTCCCCTGCCTCAGCTTCAGACCACCTTATAAGTGTCTGCAGCAGTTTAAGACATTATTGTCCTTTCAGCTGCTTGAGTTTGTCATCCCTGCTCGAGGTTGCCATTGTCAGAGCAGAATAGTTTGAGTTCTCCTCATCTGACCAGTTAGCTCTTGCACTAAAGCAGGTAAGTTGAGCAAGCAACTAGTCTGGCCCTGCTAAGGGAAAGCAATAGTTACATTTGCAATAAGTCATCTGTCCAAAGCTTTAAATCCATCCCTTCCCACAGCACAGACATCTTAGGGCATACCACCAGGCACTGCTTTTCTCCTTTCAAAACTGCAGCTTATTGTTGTAGGCTGTTGTTTTTGTTGTTTCTCTGTCAGCTGATGGAGATGACACCAAAGGCAAGGGTTAGAGCACTTGACAAAGAGATGCATTCACCTCCTGTTTATCAGCAGAGCATCCAGGCGTAGCTGGAACTATGCTGGAAGGGAAGACCCTGCGACCTTTTGAAGCTTTTATTTGCTGCATGAAATAATTAGAGATTCTTGAGGGAGGAGGAGAATAACTCTTGCAGATATTATAGTTTCAGCTCTGTGTTTCAGCATCCTAGACCATCTCTAATAATTTAGCTAGTCATGCCTAGTCTTGTGCCTTCAAAACTTTATTCCAGACAGCAGGATTTCTTTTAACTATGGGACAAGAGACATGTAAGCTTAGAGGCAAAAATCACTCTTATTCCAGTTATTACTGGAATATACACAATTTGACACTGTTACATTAGGTATGCTACTGCTATCAATTTGAATTCTTTGAGGTGTTTACTCTGACCCTTTTACATGTGCGTGTGCATCTTCTTAGAACTTCATGATAAAATGATCTTTTCTCTCTTCAGAAATGAGGCAAATTTTGGATTTCCAAACCTGTTTGCCTTGATCTTCTTCAGTGAGGAAAAGCCTTTGACTATGCTATGCAAAGTTTAAGAATTTTGTGATTTAAGTTTTTCGACTATTTTTTATGAGTATAGGATAGACTGACTCTCTGGATTTACTTCATACTCAATAAGTATCCTTACCAGCCTATTCTTCCCATTCCATTTGGGTTGTAAAATCAAGTCTAGCCTTGCAGGAAACTGGGTGTAAAGCCTGAGTAGCTTCCTTACTCTGATCTCTTAAACAGACTGAAGAACATGTTAAAGTTCTTGATTCTTTAACCTTGCAGTTCTAGACAGCTTTTAGGTTTCATGGGCCCTCCTATAACTGTTTAAAAACGTGCAGATTCTGTGCAGTGTACTGTGTGATGGACTACTAGTCATGTGAACCTGAATTACTAACGTATTGACCTTACGTCTGCATGTACTTTATGGTGTTTCAATCCTGTGTGTTATGTGGCACCTGTGGCACCAAGAAGAGCTCAGATTGCAGCATGGCAATCTTCAATAACTGCCTTGGGGGGGTGGGGGTGGGAGTGAGGTAGTATTGCCAAAGGTTTCACAATTGTGAAGCACAGGCCTAGGGGAGAAAGGGAAATAAAGGAAAAGGCAAATTGCATAAGCAATAAGGAGGAGAAATGGAGATTAACATGGTTAAAAGATGGCTGGTCCTTGGTTCAAAGGCATAGACAGTATAGAAAGAGAACAGTACTTGGATGGAAAATACAGAGGTGGAAGTTATGGTTAGGCCATCAGAGAGACTGGGTCGAGATGTCTAAAGTTTCTCTGCGTTGGCTGGGTTAGAGGTTGAGATCTCTAAGCAATGGAAACTGAAGCTGGGAAAAGTGAACACCACAAGAGGAAGCAGGGTTGTGGAAAAGACTGAGACTCAGCAAGATCCATTTTAGGGGAATACCTATCAGAATGTGTCAGTACATGAAAAGGCAAGCAGGCTGAGCCTCCCTGCTGTGCTATCAATGAATAGGAGTGATGCTGTGATAGCAGGAGAGGTGCTCTCTCCTCCAGAGTACATGGCATTGTAGTGCTGTGAGCAGATACTCCATTAGGTCAAGTAGCAGAAGTCTGTGGAGTGGATTTGAAGGCTTTACTTTCTGATAATGAGAATATGTATTATCTCAGATGATATATTAAAAAACACCAAAATCTCTTCTTTCCTTCACTCCAAACTGGAAATCTACATGTACAAGTGACAATGAGGTTGAAGTTCATGTGGCTCAGGAATTCAGATGATTCAGAAGAATGACAGAATAAAGATTGCATTGTGGTACAGCCCTTACTGGGATACTATTCTTTCAAAAGACTTGAATATATTTGGTACACAAGACACACATAGGATCCCTTAGTCATTTTGTTTTATCTAATGTGTGGTCCCTTACATATTGTATGGTTTGTTATTCAGGCTTGGTTTAAGCCATCTGTTTCCTCCTAAGTAACAATATTTGTCTTGCTCTGGTACATCCTTCTTTTCTGCCCTTTGAATCCCATCTAGATGATCCTTTTAGGAAGCAAACGAGATTTTCAAATAAGAGTTTGAGAGATAGATGCTCTTTTTTTTGGGGAGATTTGACTACCACATAAGACCTCTACTCCTCTTACTTTTTGTCAGTGACATGGCAGCTCAAGTCCTGAAATTTTCTCTAGTGCTCATCACTATTGCTCTCAAAGGCTGCAATTCATCTTCATGTTAGTGTGGTGAGGGTTTCATTTTGCAGTTATTTTCAGGAAAAGTTAGGTGGGGATTTAGAAATCAATGTCATTACCCATCTTTCAGGTTTGATCATAGGGTGCATCCATCCAAGCAAAGACCTTTGCCAAGCGAAGCATGCCAGTATCACAACAGATAACACCTGATTATAGAAGACGGTAAGTATGACTCTTGGATTACTTTCCTTTACAAGCCACATGATTTTCCCTTCTCACTCAAGATGTTTGAAACACAGCATTGTAAATTCTCTTTGCCATCTTGATTCCTTGCTAGCTGAGTGTACAAACTTGGCACATTTCATGTACTTTCTATAGGACTTGGTTTGTGTAGCTCCAAGTGACTCTTTAATGTTACAGTGAAATAGAGATCTCAAAGGCAGAAGTCTCTTACTTCACATCTAAACTCCAATACAGACACCTGTTACTTGGAAGAGAAGCAGATGTGTGGAAGAAACGTGATCTCACCATTAAAGGCTTCAGAATTAATATTCAGAAGCAGGGCAGAAAGGGTATCAGTCAAACTGAAGTTGTGCACACAGGCTTAATTTCAATACTTTCTCAATCCCCCCTTCACATTGTACTTACTAGATTTTATATAAATGCTGGACCTAGGAATGGAATGACAAATACACTTAGCAGAACTGATATCAATTCACTGCAAAATGTATTAACTGTGAGCAATAAAGTCAGGTTATTTTGCTGGATTTACTCTGGGTTTACCCTAATGTAACTCAGCACAGACTGTGGTCCAGTGGGTATGGGAAAAGTTATACTTTAAAGAAATAAATCTCAGCTATTTCAAGTTTTATTAACTTCTGTTTCTGTTGTGGCTTTCAGTTTTTATATTTGTCATATCCTGGGCCTTGGCTAAATGAAAACTTTAGTCTTCATTGTGTTACAGAGTTTTTCTAAAGAAGATACGATGTTTTTTAAAAGGTAAGAATAGATAATGTATGCAATATTTATAGTGAACTTACTCTTGGCTCAGTTTAGCCTTCAGCATGACAAAGAACTTTATCCAAGAGCACAGTGAATCTATATCATATTACAAAATTATAATTTAAAACTTATGAATCAGATCTTAAAAAAATATTATGATTTGGGCTTATAATTGTAATGTTTAGGAGTGAATATATGTTCAACTGACTTTGTTTTGCTTTCTGATTCCTGAGCCTTTGTAGTGTGCTCGGGTTATATTTTTGCGTTTTCTGTCTACAACCATAAGAGTAAGAAGATTACTGCCTTTTTGTTTAAAGGAAAGGAAAATGAGAGTTTCTCACACAATCACATCACTCCAAGGGATGGTAGTTTGAGGAAAAAGCCTTCAATGTCACAAAACTTATCATATAAATTGTGAAAATTGGCAACTTGTAGCTCCTCATAGGTGTTTGAGGTTTAGATATACCCTTGATACAAATAACAAAATTGCTGAGGTACATAAAAGATGCAAAGCTATACTTTAGTGGCAATAACATTAGAAATAACTTCTTTAGGGAAAGATGCAGATTGCCACTTTCTCTCCACAACCACTCAAATGGGATACTCAGCTAAAGAAAAAAAAGTTCTGATCTCAGCTGAGTCGACAGTCTGTTACCATAGTATGGATTGGGAATAACTCCAGAAAAGTTAAACATCATAGCTTTCCACTCTGAATCTAAGATCAGAATGTTTCCTGATGCCTTTAGGAAAGAGGAGAATGGGGGGATACTGAGTTTTGGTTCTATGACTCTGTGTTTTCTCACACAGACCAGGAGATACTTAGAGTCTCCTTTTGCTCTGGACTACATTGGTTTAATTCCACAGCAATTGCGCAAAGACAAGTTAGCATACCTCAGGTAAGACTGAGGCCAAAGAAGAATTCAGCTTTCTGAAACTTTTAGTTCAAAGATGACATTAGATTTTATGCATCATAATCCACATCTGTCTGCAACATGGAAGTAATTAATTCAGGACGTGGAAGGTCTTGGCCTCAAGTTGAGCTAGTGGAAGTTTAGATTAGACATTAGGAAAAATTTATTAACAGGGTCATCAAGCATTGGAACAGGCTGCCCAGGGAAGTGGTTGAATTGACATCCATGGATGTGCTTAAAAATTGTGTAGATATAAAGCTTAGGGACATGGTTTAGTGGTAGGCTTGGTAGAGTTAGGTCAATGGTTGGACCTGACGATCTTGAAGGTCTTTTCCAGCCTAAAAAATTATATGATTCTATGATTTTCTAAATTACTAGATCAGATACTGATGACTGAACTCAGGTAAGTAGTAAAGGTTCAGATATGGGCTTTTAAGTTTCTGAAATATAATCTAGGAAAAATCAATAAGTGAAGAATGTGGAAACTGCCGTCACACGACATAGTGAATGGTAAGGTCCTATTGTCCCATATCCCTAGGAATCCAGAGTATTCAGCTCTTCCATTGGAGGCTGGACATGAACAGCCCCTTGTCCTCAAAACCAGTAACATTTGCCTACTATACTTAAAGGGTTGCTCTCAGATTATGGGGCTGCTTTGGCTACATCTGCTAAAATTACAAGAGCGCCTGAGCCTACCTGCAGTTTAACAACAGGTTCTCTTCTATTCTTACCTGGTTTTATGAACAAATACATGCCCATCTCTTTCGACCTTGCAGAAAGTCCTTGTTTTCCACACTGGTAGCAGATTACTAGGTGTGTCCTGTAAACTGATCAGATTACCTCTTCACACATCTGCTGCTACAAGGGCTCTTTATGGAGCTGCAACATATGCATCTATTCTGGGTTTCAAGAGGACTCCTTTTTGTCATTAGGACAACTACAGCAAAGTGTCACCACTCTTTGTCCGTTTTTCTGCAGGGAGACACTAGTGACTGATACACCATCCCACGGCTACAGCAGATGACCACAGGTGACAGCAGTAGCTCACCCGTTTCTTGTGAAAATTCCTCAAGGCAGTTTTGTGAGATATAGTCATTGGAAGGCTCCAAGAGAAATTTTCTAAGATTTCTACTTCAGACCTTTGCAGGGCCTGAGCTAATACGTTACTACTTCCACAACATGTCTTTCAGCATCTGGAAGAGTAGAAGAGACTCCTCTGGCAGACATGGCTCTTAGGTGGATTGGTGTAAAAAAAACTAGCCTATCCCATCCAATATCAAAACAGCAGTGGAATAGTTGAAAACTGTATCAAATACTTGAAGACTCTGTGTCCACAAGGTCTGTTTGGCTTGCTTTTGCTGCTTGGGTCTTGGTGTAGGTCTTCACCAGAAGGCTGCATAGTCTCACATGACTAAGAAATGCAAGGTAGTTACTATACCAGGATAACTCTCTTCCAAGTGCTATACAGGAATGGTCCATAGCTTTTTACAACCATCTGGCACCTAACAGACACTGGCCTTCCTCAGACCAGACGACCTCCCCTTCCTTGTCCCTGCAGTAGCAGTTCTGTCATCCTACATCTCCTGAGTTTATTGGAAACCAAGATAGCCAACTCATGTTTTTCCTTCTCTGCTTTTCTACCCATTAGATC
The DNA here is from genome assembly GCA_013397515.1 of Upupa epops. Classification (NCBI taxonomy): domain Eukaryota; kingdom Metazoa; phylum Chordata; class Aves; order Bucerotiformes; family Upupidae; genus Upupa; species Upupa epops. Next base: position 4,516 of record VZRI01008755.1, on the reverse strand, counting down.
TGCTCCTGTGTCATCACTCCTTTATGCTAATCACTGGTATTGGGTTCTTTCTAACTCTCTTTAATTACTGCATGGCTTATATATAACCCTCTGATACTGTAATCACAGAGATAGTAAAGATTATGCAAATGCAGATTAGGGTGTAATGGGGCTTGCAGAGCATTCAGCATAGAGGGAAGAAGAGGAGATGCTTGATTCTTAAGGGCTAGACTGAAGTTGTCCTGAGATCATTTAGATTTTACTCTTTTAACTCAAAAGCTGAATATATTTGATATAGAGAATACTGAAACTTAGCAAGGAAAATATTTGAATATAATCATGCTTTCCTGAAGATACATTTAAACTAGACACATATTCTTGGGTCACACATATGCTATGCATGTTGGGTGCTAAGACAGTCTGTTTGTATCTCAAGACATCTTCTTCCATCCTGATACCACTTGAAGCACTTTTTGTCACTTTCTTCTTATGCACAGAACAGAATCCTTCCCAAATCCAGTGAAAAATAGTTACAGGCAAAAGTGAAATTATTCTAAATATCTGTAAAGTGAATATGCTGATCTTCTTAGCTCTCCTAACTATGAATACTCAGATGAATAAATAGAATGCAGCTACGATATATCTTCAGACAAACAGATGGGTAATTATTTTTTTTCTCTAGAGTTACCACATTTTATGCCACATTTTCTCATGAGACAGAATACATAGTACCTGGGAAACTGTAAATCTGAGTTGCTGAGTTACCATTTACTACACAAGATGAGAAAATTGCTAAGAATAGTGGAAAACCTGTTGAGTAATAAGAAGCAGACCAACAACGTAATACCAGCTTTATGGTTAATGCCAAACAGATAGAAGGACATTATAGCATTAGAGAGATGTGTTTGTCTTGAATCTAAAATTGAGGGTCCATTAAAGGACTGGATATACATTAAGACAAAGGTTGTCAGGGAATCATTATTTCCATGAAGGAAGTCCCAAAACCATGTCTGTGAGAACTAGATACAGAATGGAACATCCTTTAGTAGCACAACAGTTAGCTCTATCATAACACTCATGGCAAGAGCCACACTATTTATCAGCTGTTGTTCCCAAGGGAACGGTGTTGACAAGAGAAATGTTATTTTCCTCTAGGCTTCCAGAACAACAATACTTTAGATGATAATTGCTCCTGACTGGAATCTCTTCAGGAATCCACTGGTATTACCACACAGCAAACATACAGGTTCCATCTTACCATGTCCTGCTTTAGATCTTTTCATACTGAAGCTGGTAGGTGTGCCTGGGTCAGGCTGCATGTGAAGTTAGAACAGTTTCAGGGTTTGGCAAAGCATATTTGCAGACAGTTTACTTATAACTAAAGAAGACACAGAGGCTCAAAGAACTTTGAAGAATACTCTGAAATTTCACTGTAGAACTTGTTAAAGTAGTATCAATGAAATGCAGTTGAGGGTGGAGAGAAAGCCTCTCAGCTGGCACAGCTGGAATGAAATCTGTTCTGATGCTCTGGTGGCACTGGAGGTAAGGCATGCAGCTAAGCTGGAAGCCAGGAAATTTATAAGACTCAGAGACCACCTCCCAGTCACCTCAAATGCTTAAATTGTTCCAACTCGCAGGTTGGTTTGTGTTCCCATGACTACATACAGAAAAGGTGAAAGTAAAAATAGTTACATCACCCCAAAGAAACAGCTATTATTGATTACTGCGAGGAGCCAACAATTCCTACGGTAATGAACAATTCTCAGTGTTGAAAGTACTCACCTGGTCTTTCTGTCAATATTAGGTAAGGCTTCTTCCTCTCACATGATTAGATACTAAGATTCTTGATGGAGAGAAGAACCTAAGGATATTTTCAAAATTAGATGTATCATCCAGAAAACGAGGGCTTCTGGATAAATCAATATAGCTGTGTACTCATGTCAGCCTGTGACTTTGTCAGGTATTCAACAGAATCCTTGCAATTGTTAGTTACAAACTAGTTTAATAACTGATGGTTTCTGTCTGGGGGAAAATTTTGCACTAAATCCTTGTTTCTGATAAAGCTGCTTTGTGCTGAGTCTGCACTCCTGCCATCAGAGCAGTGATACCGAAAGATGACATATAGCTGAAGAATTGCTGTGCTCTAGTAACTCCCTGCTGTGGAACTGCATCTTATCTATTCTTTCAGCTACAGCTTAGAGTTTATATGAACTAGTTTACAGGAAATGCATTGACATGTACTCAGAAATTTCATTTGACTCCAATGTTTGGCACAGGTACCATGGCAGTCATGATGGCAGGAGAACCTGGGAACCTCAATATATTTTTAATAGTCTCAACAAGAGAGTAAGAAGGCCCTGAGATTATTGAGATGCAGTTGTGATATCCCATACTAATGTTTCTTGATAATTATGAAGCAAATCTATAAGTTGACTTGGCAATTTTAATTAGCTGGAAAGAAAGGAAAGATTTCACATAGTTTACTCATAAAGGCCTACATAATCAATTTCTGGAAGACCTAGAGAATGTTTCACCTCAAATTCTTGTCATTTAGAAAGCAATCACTTTACAGGAACTAAAAGTAAAAAATAACTCCTTGGGCAGGGGGAAAAAGTTTTTTTTTCAACAAGTGGTCTATCACATTAGCCATTATTGCATGGTAGCAGCTGAAATAAACTCTGGGGATTCTTTATCTCCGGCATAGGACACAATAAACGAATGTGTATTTCCATGATGCAGGTCTTCTTGAGCTGTGCTTCAGCAATAAACAGGCACATAAACTTAAGGATTTTATTGTTTTGTTAATAAATATCTTCAATTCAAAGTATAAGATGAGGAAGCTGCAAGTTAAGAAGCTGTGTCAGTGCCTGCAATGCAGAAACTGGGTCTTGCTAGGCCTTGCTTGGTTCCACAACAGGCATCGATAGGAATGAAATGTAACAGCCTTCTGCAGAAACTGTGGAGTGGACAAGCACAGTGAATTCTAGGTACCAAAGTATTGCCAAACTGCACCTGGAACAGCAGGGCTAATAACAATGTACTGTATCATTACCAATTACTAATGTTCAGATGAATGACTGTTAACTGCAAGCAGCCAATTCACAGAAGAAATGATGGTTTGCTGCCCTCTCTCTCTCACTCTCTCTCCCCCTCTTGGGTTTACTTCCAGCACTCAAAATAACCTGTTGATGCTTTCTGGAAAGGTAGACCTGGAAGTGATCCTTATGCAACTACACAATGGCTGTTTTATTTCAGAGGTTTCATGGAATACCCTTACTGCAACCTCCACTCATTGAGGGTCACAAACACTTTTCAGTTTCAGTTTTTTTACTGCAGTAAAAGACCAAACCTCTCAAACACAATATCACAGAAGGCTATAACCAATACCCCTGCCACAGGATATTTACGAAGTAAGTCTCCAAGAAGTTGCTGAGAAACTGGCAGAGGGAAAAAAGGCAAAACAGTCCTTTGCCTAGTGCACCTGGGGGAAGAGGTTTTGTTGTGACCCAAATCAGGCAATCAATTCAACTGTATGCCTGTGAGAAAAATGCACCACAAACCACTTGATGACTTCATGTCACCAACTGTCCTTTCTACATCCTGTCTCTGACTAATTTCCAGTGCTTCAGAGGCAATTGAAAAAACCCTTACAAGCCAAATGCAGATGGGTTAGAGGACCAGAGGAAGACCTGAAGCTTGGGAAAGATCAAAGTACAATGCTATGACCAGCAGTTCAGTCCCCTTTAAATCTCTCTTGGACATACTGAAGTATTGCGTCCCAATTTGAAGTAATTGAGATATTTGTTTCTAGAGTACTATTTATTTGCTCATGAAATGTTTAGAAATCTTTCTAGTCTAAGTGCTCTCATGACCAATTCATAACCATACATCCTTGTGCCACTATATTTTTTTTCATTTATATCATTTTTCTTCCTTGATAGTTACCATTCGAACGTATTTACAGTGAGTCATGATGCTGGTTTTGCTTTGTTTGGCTAGTTAAGGAAGCTGAGCTTGCTTGCAGCTCCTATTTAACGGTGTCTCTGCTCCCTCACCATCCAACTATTGCTGTTCTGAACCTGTGATGACTTGAGTCAATCTTTTCTGATTCTAAGTCATCAGAATTTGACATAATTTTCCAAACAAGGTCCTTAGTAAAGCCATATTAATACTTCCCTCTCTCTACTAAAAATACCCCACTTTGTGCATCATAGACTCACATAAGTCTTTTATCTAGCTATTTCTACTGGCAGTTAAGAAGTCTCTTGGAGGAATTCACCCACATAGTAAGGTCAGACACCTTGCTAAGGTCACCAGCATCACTATCTTCCTCAGAATCACAGAATTATTATTGAGGCTGGAAAAGACCGCTAAGATCATCAAGCCCAGCCTAGGACCTAACATCACCATGTCAGCTAGACCATGGCACTTTCTTACACCAGCCTTTTCTTAAATGCTTCCAGAGATGGGGACTCCACCACCTGACTGGGCAGTCTGTTCCAATGTCTAAACACCCTATCTGTGAGGAAGTGCTTCC
>VZRI01008753.1:24455-119199 GCA_013397515.1 Upupa epops | reverse complement strand
TGGGGTTGGTTAGTCAGGAACTTCCTTTCCTAAGCCCATGCTGGCTGGGCCTGGTCCCCTGACTACCTGCCACTCAATGGCACTCAGGATGACCTGCTCCATAACCTTGCTAGGCACCAAGTTCAGGCTGACAGGCCTGTAGTGCCCCAGACCCTTCTTGTGGATGGGGCAACCTCCAGTCATCTGGGACCAGTGACAAATGATGGAGAACAGCCTAGCTAGCTCTTGTACCAACTCCTTAAGTACCCTGGGATGAATCCCATCCAGACCCATAGACTCATTAGGATCTAAGTGGCACAGCAAGTCACTGTCTCCTGGATTACAGGAGGGATATTCTGCTCCCCTTCCCTGTCTACCAACTCAGTAGCCCAGTTATCCTGAGGATGGCCAAGCTTTTCATTAAACACTGTGGCCAAGAAGGTGTTAAGTACCTCTGCTATGAAGACAAGTTGACTCAGGGCTTTTTAGCCTGGAGAAGAGAAAGCTTTGAGGGACCTCAGCCTTCCAGTACCTGGTGGGGCTACAGGAAAGCTGGGGAGGACTTTGACTAGGGCATCAGTGATAGGACAAGGTGGAATTGCTTTAAACTGAAAGAGGGGAGATTTAGATAACATATAAGGAATAAATTCTTCACTGTGAGGGAGGTGAGGCACTGGAACAGATAATCCAGGAAGGTTGTGGCTGCTCCATCCCTGGAAGTGTTTAAGGCCAGGTTGGATGGGGCTCTGGGCATCCTGGTGTTTTGAAAGATGTCCCTACCCGACATCCAAGGCACTGGAACTAGATGATCTCAGGTCTCTTCCAACCTAATTCTATGATTCTAAGATTTCACATCAGCACCAGCCCAGAATTTCCAGTGAGCTAGATGATACACTTGCTGGGCTGCCAAGTGAGTTGATCTTGCTTCCACATCACAAGCCAGTTTTTCTTAACCGATGGAAAGCTGCACATGCTGGCCTGTGTCATTTGTACAAGAATGCCGCAAATATTTAGATAACAAAAACTACAAACAAGCTCTGTGATGACAAATGCAAGAGTGATAAGCAGCCATGATTTAAAACAAACTAATTACACCAGATAAATCTATACTTTTCCTGGATAAAGAACATAGGAAGTTTACAAAAACTGGTCCTGAGCAAAACACAGTGGGATGAAGTGCAGCTGCAGCAATGTCAAACTATCCTCACTCAGTTATACTTGACACTCCAAGAGAAACGCAAACAACAGAAACTTGGAAGAAGAAAAGATTCCTAAGTGTCCGTAAAGAGCTATAATTAGTTATTGAGGTCAAATCTGTACCAAACAGCCGGATGGTGATGAGAACAAAAGAAAAACAGATTTAGCCTCTTCAGTTTTGTCATTAAGTTCAAGAAATATGTGACAGGCACCCCAAAATTCAGATGCTAATATTTTAGAGCAATCCTAACATGATAATGATCATCTTAGTATGCAAAGCTGTGTAACTAAATTTTCATAGAATCATAGAATGCATTGGGCTGGAAGGGACCCTCAAAATTATCTAGTCCAATCCACCAGCAGTGAGAAGGGATATCTTTCACTAGACCAGGTTGCTCAGAACTTCATCCTTCTTACTGGCTCCCTTTAAGTACTGAAAGGCTACAGTAAGGTCTCCCCAGAGTCTTATATTCTCCATGCTGAACAATCCAGCTCTCTTAGCCTGTTGAGCTATTTTTTTCATTTGCCATAATCCAGGTTGTCTAAGACATATCAGTTCTATGTGTCCTTCAGTATTTCAGAGTATAAAAAGCCATGTCTCCAGGGCCAAACAATGTCTATGCTTCACCTGAAATACAGTAGGGAAAGGAGAGGCTGCCTGTTCACTAGCATTGACCAGGAATATGGAATCATTGAATCATTAAGGTTGGAAGAGACCTTACAGATTCCAGTCAAACCGTGGACTACTCTGCAGTAACTCTTGTAATTTTAAATTGAGGATTCCTTAGTTACTCATTACTTTTCTACACAGACAAGCTGCAGGAGCGACAGGAATTAAGAACACTGCAACAGAACAATTTTTTAAGAAACAGATATTGGTAGCACGACGAATTAAGAGATAAACCCAGAAAACTAATTACTGTCATAAAGGAGAAAAGATGAAATCCTCGAGTATGCCATAACGACAGATAAGCTCTGTGGAAACTGCAAGCAGCACAGCGAATTCATCATTGGCCGCTATTCCCTGTGAAACATGGAAAGCACAGATAAGGCAGGAGGTTAGGGCTGCCAGAAAGAAACCAAACACAAAAATGTAAAACGTAAAAAGCAGTGCCAGCTCATCAAATTTAAGCAAAGTTATGTGTGAGAAGACTTCCTCAGGCCATCTCATAAAGCACTTTTAGCATTTCAACATTGCTTTTCTCTGTTTGAAAACAAATTTGAGACAATGTTCAAGGCAAACTTCTACACATCCTCAAGTACTGGGTTCAATTTTGGGCATCTCAATGTAAGAAAGATATTCAGGTGCTGGAGTGGGTCCAGAGAAGGGCAACAAGGTTGGTGAGAAGGGCAAAAAAGCTGGTCTGGATAGCAAGCCTTATGAGGAGCAGCTGAGGGAGTTGAGGCTGGTTAGTCTGAAGGAGGATCAGGAGAGGTCTTATTCCAGTCTACAACTACCTGAAAGGAGGTTGAAAGAGAGGTGGGGGCTGGTCTCTTCTCACAAGGAACAAGTGATAAGACAAGAGGAAATGGCCTCAAGTTCCACCAGAGGAAATTTAGACTGGACACTACGAAAATCTTAATGGAAAGTGTCATCAGACCTTGGAACAGGCTGCATGGGGTGAGGTTGAATCACCATCCCTGGATGTGTTTAAAAGACGTGTAGATCTGGAGCTTAGGGACAGGGTTTAGTGGTGGCCTTGGGCATTTGGGCTAACGGTTGGACTTGATGATTTTGAAGGTCTTTTCCAACCTAAATGATTCTGTGATTCTTTGATTCTGAGACTTGAGCACACAAATAATCTCAGACACGTGATCAGACCTTAAAAGCTGCTGTGAATATATTAGTGTTACAGTTCCCTTGTGAGTTTTCCCTCTGTTTATGGCAAGTAAATGAAGAAATGGCAGAACCAATTTAGTCTAAGGATTTGTGTGTTTACAAGCAGTTGTATCTGTTTGGATCACGGTTACATCAGTGCTAATAACCAGTGCTCTGATTCTGCTTAAACAAAACTGTAGCTTAGTATTAGTCTAATGAGAAAAGGTATGTTTTCAGCTCATTTTAATTAAGCAAATGCAGTAATGAACATGTGAGCACTCCTATTCTAGCTCAGTATTGCATTGCATAAGCAAACCAATTTCTAATCTTTGCAGGGTAAATTGAACTACAGCAGCTCTGGGATTGTGATTAAAGCACCTTCAAAACAAGCACCTGACTGCATGCAGTAAAAAAACCCTGCTTTATATTAATTACCTGTAATTAACCCATGGCAAAATTTTGCCAGGCAAGCATTTTACCCTTCTCCTTTAGTCACTGGAAAGACAGAATCACAGAATATGTTTGGTTGGAAGAAACTTTTAAGATCATAGAGACAGTTATATCTGAACCAATTCTGTGTGGGTAGGTATTTTAATGAATTTGAAATTGAAGTTTCGAACCTGAAATTATTCCATTGTAACTGGAGCCACACCAAAACTTTAATGAAATACAAATACTACATTTCTGGAGCATCACTATCTTACCTAATCTGAGCATGCGGGTATACTGGAAAACATACAGTAAGAATTATAAGAAACTGGAGACAATTTAAGAGAGAGATTGAGGGGAAAAACAAATGGAACAAATAATGGAAGGGTGAGATCAAATCTGTAAACAGCCACTGAAAACCAGAACAAACTAATCTGTCTCGTCACCTTACCGTGCCCAGAAAAGGAGGAAAGTTCCTTACGTCAGCAAAGCTGTGGGAGACTGGGCTCTGGCAACCCGAAGAGCAGTCTGGAAGCCCTCCAACATCTTCAAGAAGGCAGCACAGGACTAATGAAAATCTGGTATTTCTTACACACAGGGAGATCTACTTAGTTCCCTACAGCAGAGTGAATGATGAAAGCAGTACAAAGCAGTAATACCAGATAAAACAGATCCTGTACCAATCCAGTGCTCAAGAGAGTTAAAAATCCCAGTATGCTATTTGCAATTCACGCAGAAATCTTCCCTGCTCCTATAATATTATAGACACCCAGTAACACCTTTGTAGATGTAATTTATTACTCTGAAATCTCCTTTTGTGCTTCTTAAATCCCATTACTGATTTACAGTGTTCTGAATACATCATCCAAAACATACCGCCAACTGTGCCAAATACATCATTTCAATAATCATTTGTATGTGACTCAATCTCTTCAGGCAGTTGTCTGCTCTTCAGTGTCCTCATACTATTCTTATTCTCCTTTATGAAGACACATTTTGGGTGATACTCTAGTCCAGAGTGTCTTCTGATGTCTTACTACCAGTAACATCTGAAACTGTGTAAAGGAACAATCTGACAAAGGAGTAAAACTAGTCACAAAAATAGTCGAACAAGTACTCCTTCCCTGGAAAACATTAAGAAAAAGGATTTTAAAATATTAAAATATGAAGAAAAGCACAAAATAAGGACAGTGTGCTCAGTTTCATGCCTTGCAAATACCCTGTCTGCTTCCCACAGAGCCTCACTAATATCTGATGGCATTTCAGCAAAATGTCAAACTTGTGTATTTCTTTCTGGAGCCAGCTCTGAAAGTAATAATGATGGTAAAGGCTAAACCCCCTGTTTGGTTGGTTGTTTTTTTGAGGGAATTAAGGAAAGAACACAGAGAGAGAGATATGTCTAGGGACAGGATATATTCCTAAAAATTTGAGATGGCTGAATGTGATTTGGGTTTTATTCCAGATGATATTATTTTGTAGGAAAGGATATACATTTGGATCCTTACTATGGGGTTTGTATTCTTTTTAAGGTAAGTGAGCAAGAAACAGATCCACAAAGTGTTGTACTTTGTGGTGTTTCACTTTAAGTGGTGTTCACAGCAGAACGAGTCACAGAATCACAGAATAATCATGGTTTGGAAAGGACCTCCTAGATCACAGAGTCTAACCATACCCACACCAACAAAAAATCCCAAATACCTGAGAGATGGAAAAACACAGAATAACCTCCTCCATGCTGCTACTATAGCATGTCATGAAGCACCGTGTCTACACACTTCTTAAACACCTCCAGGGATGGTGACTCAACCACCTCCCTGGGAAGGCAGTTCCAGCACCACTCCTTCTGTAAAGAATTTCTTCCTAATATCCAGTCTAAACCTTCCCTGCCTCAACTTCAGACCATTGACCCTGTTTCTGTCATTAGTCACCAAGGAGAAGAGGCCAACACATCTACGTGTCACTCTACATGTCAGAAATGAGTTGTGGTTTTGTTTAGAAATAGAGTAAAAGGTTGTAAGAACAAAAGGTCAGGGACAGAACAGCCAGAGTAGGTGGGATTTACATCTTTAACTGAACCTTAACTAAACCTTAACTGAACTTTATTAAGCTATAGGAGACTCTACTGCATTCTGTAGTGTCTAGCCTGCAGACAGCCGAGGTGGGTTATTGATTTTATCAGAAACTGGAAAAGCTTGACAGCTGCTCCACTGGTAGTGAACCTATTGTCTTCATCACTGGAAACAAACAGCTGTTTCTCTGCTGTTCACCCAAATCCTTATGAGAAAATCAACTTTGACAAGAAAACCCCTATCTGATTCCAGCTTTAGTGGAACATGATGAGAGTGCTGATTGTTGAAGCAACTTTGGCAGGCTGGGTACATTTGTCTAGATGACATTAACAATGATCAGAAAAGATTCATTTACACGTCATGTATGCAGCTCATAAGCTGCATTAACATACCCTGTGCTTTGGCCTTTCAGTACCTACAACTCAAACAAGATCTATAGTACAAAATCAAAGCCAGTATTAACTTAAACTAAAGCTTTTACCACAAGAAGTGGTATTGCAAACCATTTGGATATCCTGGATCGCTACTGAATTTTTTAGCTGGAATTCATTAGTACATGCTGTTACACTTATCAAACAGAATTAAACTACAAACTGCCTTGATGCACTTCCTTAACACTGGCCCACTCCCCACAGCGCTAGATGTCCTTTCCAGATGATTATCAAGAGAGAGTTGCCAGCAAAGCCAGGCAGAACAGCCATATGAAATCATCGAACAGGAAAAGAAGAACAGACAAAGAAAAAATATTTTTTTTAAAATTTGGAGGAGAAGGGATCAACAAGAATTCAGACAAAGTCAGAACAACAATTCCTTGAATATTGTAGTATCTCAGATGGCAGATGCCAATAATTTCACAGCTGCAGAATTTCAACAAAGGCTCTGAACTGCTCCTGGGGCTACAGAAGCAAATTTGTTCCTAAAGTAAGAAAAAGTACCAAAAAGAGAAAAAGTAAATGACCACAACTCTATAGTTCATACTAGCTGCATCACAGTACCAAGGTCAAGTACTTTGCCCAGGTTATCCTTGGCACATGTGTCAGCACAAGTTAAATCAGCCACCCATGAGATGTGAATCTGTGCTCCGCTTGAATAGATTGGAAGTGTTGGTTCATATTACATTTCTAAGTAGGGATCACTTACCCGTTCAACTGACTGCAGTCTTGCAGTGAGCTGCTGGTTCCCCTGGTATTCTGCACTGAATGATACACCTACTTTCCTTGTGCTACTTCACAAGAGGGACTGCTTGAACCACAAACTAGTCCAGTAAAAGGAACTGGACAACAGCTTTCTCCAAGCAAAGAAAGAAATAAAAAGTGAGACACGAAGCAAAGCCATTGAGGAAATTTGCAAAGATAAAGTAGACTTTGAAGCATGTCTCTCTTCAAGGTCTATTTTGCATGAATTTGCAGCGTGAAGAAATACTTAGGCCAGACCTTTTTCTTGGCTGGATCTGCCTTATTTACTTTTTTTTTCTGTCCTACCTCCCAGTCATTGTCTTCTTTTAACCTCCATTGGAACTTAAGAACAAGCTGAGAATACAGCTCCACTCCTTCAGAGCAGCAGACAAAAGAATATTAATTAGCTCTTGTCTTATGTTTTTCTCCCTTAGCTGTAGTTAAGCCAAAATATCTAATTCCTCTATCTACAGCAGAAGACTGGAAAGTTACTTGTAAGATAAAGAAATAATGTGTTAACTATTATAACAAGAAATTAAAATTTAGTAAATGAAACTATAATAAATAAGAAATTAATGCAAATAACTGCTTCCTCAGTTCTGTAAGATAAATGAAATCCTGCTGTCTCCAGGACACGTCATATTCTGTTCTGATTTATGCATGAGGTAATTCACTATAGACAAAATCAGTGACATATTCACTGACCAGATATTCCTCGTGCATTTTTTCCCCCCGCTATCTGGTACCGGGTGCTAACATGACACATGATATCACAGAATACAGACTCTCAAATGTGCCAGGACTGGATAATGTATTAAAACTTGGTCCACGTGACAGTCTGCTACAATGCTGAAAGAACACATGCACTTTTTAAAAGGCTTCTGGATTGTCTTGAGCTTGTAATACATGAATTAGTCCCATCCAACTAACAAATACTACTTTCTGTTTCTCCTCCATGTTCATCCAATAAAAATGAAGACAGACCCTCAATACCTAGCATGAAGCCCCTCCTCTCCACTGACAAGTTGCCCATTGCCAGTCTATCACATGGCTGGCCTGCAACAAGACATTAAAGAGCTCAAGTTACAATCATTAAGTTGGCATGGAAGGAGTTGTCATGAACAGGAATCATGATTCCCGATTTGTTCATCAACCTGCACCCCTGACTTAATGTGCAACATTGAATAAATACATTCATTGCAGCTCTCATCAAGTAAGAATATACAAAGAATTCTATGTGCAATTGAACAAGCACCACAGTTTTAAATAGTTTAAATCTAAGGTAATAGCAACTTGCGCTGTATCAAGATGCTCTGATAAGAAGATTCACAAGATTCAAGTCTAAAACATTTTCAATTATTCACAAACTGTTCCACATTGCAGGATGCATATTAACCTTTTTTCAATGTTGCGGACTACTAAAGAAGTTGCTTTTCCTTCTGAACAACGCCAGCTACTTCAGTAACACTCCAAACTATTTCTAAAGAGACAAACAACGCTCTCCCACAACACTCCACACAAGTATCAAGATTGGAGGTTTTGCCTTACCTAGATGCAAGGTAAACCTTTATTCAGACATAAAAAGTCATACCGCTGGGTGAATTTTAATGGATAATTTGTATTATTATACTCAAGTCACTCTTCTCCAAGGACTGATTCAAAGCCTAGGTTGGAATTTGCAGAAGGATTACTGTATTTGATAGAAGGCTTAGCTCTGGATCTAATAAAAAAATCACATGAAAGAGGGCAGTAATGAAAATCAACAGTCCAACATTGTTATGTAGTTAGGAGCATGGTTGTTAGCAACACCAAAAACCCTACCATGTTGTTTATTGGTTTTTACATGCTGCAGAAATAAGGAAGTAGCTGTAAAAAACCAAAATAACTCAGTTATTAATAAGAGAGCATATTTTCTTAAATATTGTTATCTAGAAGACATTTCTCCTGTTTAATTTTAGAACAACACTAGTACAAAAAGCCTTACTATAAAAAGTCAACTGCTAATTAGTAGAATAGGCAAGAATACACAGGTCTGGCAGCTTGACAGAGGTTTGTGGAAAGAAAGACTTGGGTATTTCAGCAACTGTCAGAAATAAAATGGATCTTTCCAAAGCATGGAGAGTTAAGATGATAGTACCAGACTTTTAAGCTAACTTCCCAAAGGTGAAAATTCAACACCTAGGAAGATACAGGCAGCTTAACAAGTCACATGCTCAAAATTTATAAAGAGTGAGAAAAGGAAAAGGGCAAATGGAAGAGAGTCTATTAAATAAATCTACTGCAATATTACATCCATTATTGTGCTACAGTGTAGTAAAACACATATCAAAGCTTCCTCAGTGAGAAAAATAAGCTCTTAACTGCTTTTCATTACACTTCCACAGGCAACACAACTTTTAAAAGAGGATCAGCCACCTCTGTGGCCCAAGCAGCCCTGCAACAGAACTGTTAAGAACATCTCTGACTTTGCTGCTAGAGATGCAAGAACCAGAACAAACAGAGCTTGAATTTCTGATCTCAAGCTGATACGCAGGGCTGACATGTGGAAAAAAGCACCCCCTTTTTTTTTTATACAGGCTGAGAAAATTTGATCCAGCAGGCTCCAAGTGGCAGTAATTGCAGAACCCCACAATGCTGCTTTAACATCACTTTTCAGGAAATAAACAACTTAGAAAGTTGTCATCAACGTCTCAATGACTGCAAAGCTAAATGCAGCTGGTGTTCCAGTTCCTGCTGTTAGATGGTTACTTTCTGTGTTTAGGAACTGTTCTCTCAATAAGCATTTGAAAAAAGCGAGAGTCAGGACTCCTTCAGATATGAAGACAGATAAAAGCATCTGACAGAAAGAAAAAAACCCAGGATTTAGTGATGAAAAAGAAGTAGCAGCTACAAGACTCCTGGAAATTTCTGAATAAGGGAAAAACAAAAAGATTGCATCATTCTCCACAGAGCTTTTTTTCCATGATTGCCAGTCTTAACTGAAATTATGACAGAATGACAGCCACACTCACATCTTCCACTGTTGCTCGTGCAAGTAACAACACCGCTCCCTCAGGCAGCCTCAGATGCAGCCCCTGCCAGTTAATCTACAACCCACATGGGAAACAGGAGCACATTTCCCATCTTGTTAGCAATTCCCAAAGAACAGTTTCAAGAAAATGTGGTTCCAAGGGTGTTCCCAAGTGGGCCTTTTGATATGACTGCTATTGTACATTATGTGGATAAGGACCCAAGGGGCATGTTTAAGATATAAAGGTTTCACACATTCACACTGCTTCAAGCCTCTGAAATACTATGATAAAGCAGCTGATACTGATCTGCTACAGCAGCAAAAAACATGCACGTTTGGTGCTATCATCCATTCCAGCTTCCACACCAAGAACACTGCTACCAGCAAGGTTACATTTATAAGATGAGCTTGGCCAACCCACTGCATCAACTATTCATCATACCATCCTGCACTTTACTGGTATCATTACAATGATAAAAAGAATGCATTACCCTTGTCCAAGCCATTGACAATCTAGGGGGCATTTTGCCTGTGATCAGCAAAGCTCATTAAGTAGCAAATTGTCTTTTGATAAGAGAACTGTAGATTCCAAGGGAGCAGCACAAGGCAGGAACGACTCCCCATTCTCTGTGTGCAGTGCAGTTTACTTGGTTCTGTAAGTCATGAACAACATAAATCATAGAATCACAAAATGGCTAAGGTTGGAAGGGACCTTTAAGATCATTTACTTCAGCCTCTACACATGCAGTCATAGTGTCAACTCTCCTGCATTTTTGTCCTTGTGCATGCCATTCATAAAATAAAGGTTTTCGCACAGTACACACTGCTCTGGCAAGGGGATCTGACTAGGTGACCTCCAGAGGTCCCTTCCAAGCCCATCATCCTACAGTTCTATGATATGAGATGTAGGTTCTGACCCCATAATCATATTGATCCCAGCAGAGGCGTCTGCACATGTTCTGGGGCCTTCTAGGCAGGCCTTGAGAATGTACAGACAAACAGTAAACTATTGAGATTCAACAGCTGAATGTAGACATAGCAATGCTCAAACAGTTTTCATATAGAGCAGAGGCTGAAGCCAATGTGATTCAACAGAAACCAGCTTTATTGTTTCAACTCTAACTTAAAAAAAACCAAAACGGGTGAATATTTTCTTTTATACAGCTCTAATACTCTGGGAGGTGAAGGGGGGGAAAAAACCAACCCACTGCCTATTACTGCAGAATAGAATTACTTTTTCTTGGTATGTCGTCTGTTCGCTTCTCTTTGCACCCACCAAGCATAGTCACAGAAATCATTGTAAAAACAGTTTTTCTTTGTGCATGAAGACAAATGAATCATTTAGAAAAATGTGACACCTTCAGTACCATTTCTGCCACTATGCAATATTTCCCTAATTTATGCAATCCATCAATATAGCCTTTGTAAGGGTATCTTTGGAAAAAAATGACATTAAATAAGGTTCTGCATAATAGCAGCGAGTGGGATTTCTCAGAGAAAGTGAAAATCTGGAGGAATGAGAATGCTGAAAGACCATGTTCCAGCCATTTTACAGCTTCCAAAACAAAACAAGGGGCCACCAGAAAACACAATGACAACTCTGAACAGTCTTGGTGGAGACTGTCCTCCAAAACCAGCAATCCAACAGCTTACCTGAGCAATGCATTTCAATATTTTCCATGCCTTATAGTTTGAAAGTTTCTCCTACCTCAACTAAAGTTTCCTTGCTACATTTCACAGGATTTTTAATTCTCCTGACCTCACCAGCAGTGCAGAATAGCTTGTTCACAGAAACTTCTGCAGACTTCTATATATCTAATTCTCCCCTCAGTGTTTTCCTCTTAAAACAAACCAATGCCACTTATTTCAAGGTCACAGCTCCTATGCTTCCGATCATGTTGCTGTATGTCCCTCTCCCTAGTTGTCAGATTATTATTATCTTTCTTCAGTGCAGTAACCCAAACTGGACATATTTTAACTTTAACCTCCAGAACATCAGGTAGGAGCAGAGGTTATTTTATGCATTTTACACTGCTGACAGTACAGCTTGACATACGGTCTATTTTTGTTGTAAGTGGTATGACACTGTTGATGCACTCTGGTAGAACACTCAGATATCCTTCATTGTAGGACTTCTTCCCAGCCACCCATTCTGTGCTCCTGCAGGAATTAACTTTTAATGGTGAATGTCACCCCAAAGGGTGGACGCTCAAATTAAATCGAAACTAGGCTGTACAAATAACCTCCAAACGCATCTCATGCCATGCTAAAACAGATGTATGTGGGATAAACTGCCCTCAAGACAAGCCCTGCCCACCATTTAGCAAGATAAACTGTATCATTTAAGTGTGACTTTAGAGTGAATTCAAATGACAGCTGTCCAGCCATAGACAGCTACTCAAATACACCTAACGTGCACTGTGCACTTTCCTCATTGATCTGGACCCGGTTACTTGCAAACCTGACAAAGAGAAGGAAGCATTTTGTGGTTTTATCACCCACTGTACTTGTGTCCATGCTCAGGTCAATGCTTTGGCCATGCTGGCTAAGATAATTCAGCCTACTAACTAAAAGCACTGTATAGCACTGGTCCCAGGAAAGAGCCTTTCCAAAGAGGCCGCCTCAACATTGGAGCTTCTCATTTTGAAGTATTAATTAGTTGCTGTGAATACAGGATTAAAACCAATTTATTACTCAGAAGACATTTCTCCCGCTTTCTTATGAGAACACCACTATTTATAGGAGAAAAGCCTTACTAAAGAAAAGTCAAAGCAAATGCTTGCTGTAG
The DNA here is from genome assembly GCA_013397515.1 of Upupa epops. NCBI lineage: Eukaryota > Metazoa > Chordata > Aves > Bucerotiformes > Upupidae > Upupa > Upupa epops. The sequence goes on along the minus strand of VZRI01008753.1, from coordinate 106,733 downwards.
GACCTTCTCTCTGTAAATAACTTAGGTGTCCAAGTTAAGTTTTAGAATGAAACACTGTTGCTGGTTTCAAAGGTTTAAGAACAAATTTATCAAAAAAAACATTCATGTATTCTAAAGACAGAGAAATTTATTTTTACAAGAGGAATGCAAATGCTGAAGAATACCAAATGACCAAAGATATTTTGGATTTACCAAAATAGTGCAGACTATAAGCAAATTTATTTATCTTTATATTTTAACACTGCACTCTCTAAATAGATGAGTAGATTTTTGTTATGTGTCCTATAGACCAGCACTTAAATGTACTTTAAATTGAAGACCATAGTTCTGAATAGTCCTTCTGGATTTGACTGGCCCTCACTGCTCAGAATTTGTTCCATAGTAGGAAAACCATAGTGAAGCAGACTGTCAAAGTAATGAAAGCTTAGGGGGTGCTTTAGTTTGTACCTGAGAGGTGACAGAACCATAATGAAGTAACTGAATATGCTCAATCACCTGTGAGATCTAAGGATTCAGGTATATAAAGCTTAACACTGAGATTTCTACTAATAACATATGAACTGCACTAAGTGAAAGCTTTTACAATCTACAAATAGAGTGAATTTGATTAAAATATCACGAAGAAAGTTACAAATGACTAAACTAATGTGCTTATCCTATCTTAGACACTTAGTAACTAACGACTGCAGCAACCAAGTCCTCAAGTTCTATGCAGAGCAATAGATCAAAGTATTAAAAAAAACAAACCTCCAAATCAACTTAGAAAACAGATCAATAATTGATCTGGTTTAATTAAATACTGTTCTATTTGCTAAAACATGGTCCTCCATCAGCATGCTGCCACCTGCTAACCTTTCCAAAGCAAAAGGTATGCTTTTTCCATTTATAATATACCAGTTTACCAGTTGCATTAAGAAAAGAACTGGCATGAAGCTACAAACCTGAAATGGGCTACTCCTCTAATGCTTTTTTCTTGAATAGACAAGTGATAGCTAACTTTACTTCCAAACCTAATATCTCAGTTATTTTTTCCAACTGAATCTATTAATCAACTAACTGGGAAGAAATTATTTAAGAGAAAATGAAGCCTTTTCAAGAAAAGATAAAGCAAATATTTTCTGGTTTAAGAGCAAAAATATCCAAGTATTTCAAAACCCTAAGCATTTAGATTCCTGTATTAACAAAAAGCTTTACTATATCTTATGCTAAGGAAGTGCCTTTCTTAGGGGTGTTTGAATGGTTTTTATGCTTGAGCTCAGAAGATAAATCATTCTGGTTATGCATTTAATTATGCTTCAATAGTTTCATTATTTGGGATGCTTAGGTAGGACCTTGAAATTCCAGAGCTGACATATAAACAAGGAACAAGAGGAAAAAACCACTGCTTAATGCAGCAACATAAACGGTGGTCTTGGTAGAAAAGATATTGTAGCAATAGAAACCTATTAGTACTTCTCTCTTGAAAAAGAAATACTCCTCAACAAGACCTTTATTTGACAATGTGGGGCTCTGGCAGCAACAAAAACCTAAGTAGAAAACTGGTCCTGATTACATCGGTCTCTGGCAAAAAAATCAAATCTGGATTTGTCTCCTGAGTCAGGTCACAGCACAATGCTGTGTCCTGCTTATTCAGCAACACTACAGGCTAATCCTGTCACCCAAGTTCCCCTGTCCTCAAACCTTGTCCTCAATAGTCAGGAAATCCTTGCCTTGGCAACAGATCCACTACAAAAGCACTTTAATTACTTGATTATGCTTTATTTCAGATGTAATTCACTAACCTTCCACAGAATCTATGGGTTTAGCTTTAGCACTCCTCCTCTTACTAGTGTTCATGAAATGCAGAGCAGAGCAAAGTACGATCCAAGCTGGCTACCTTGTCACACATTTATTATTTGATCCTAAGTGATTTTACTGACAGGGAAGTATGATAACTCTCTAGGAATTAATGGGAAAAACCAACATTTCTTTGCCAGTTACACAACCTGCACAGTTATTTAGATTTTGCCAGAACACAAACAGAAAAAAAAAATACTCCCAGTTAATGCACTGAGAGAGGAATCGGGCTCAGCCTTTCCAAGATAATATTTGGAAAGTCCTGTTATGTAGAAAGCACATAAAGATAAACTTGCCTTCAATAAAGATCCTGTTCCAGTAGATTTTTCCAACATGATTTCCTCCAAGAAATATGAGATTTGATAAGATCAGCATTGAAGTGCTAACAGATGCCAGGGCAGCATGAAGCCGGCGACGAGCCCTTGGTGAGAAGAAACGTTCCTGAGGGGCAAAACAAGAGGTGCAAATAAACTTCATCTCTACAACTTTTCACGCAATCTTAAAAAAGAACACTGCAGTTGTGACAAACAACGTTTATTCAGAAGTTTGAATCCTTAAGGAACAGATCTCCAAACTTTTCAAGTATCTAGCAGAACTCCCATCAGTGCCATTTATTTTGGGTGATACATCATGATAAAAAGTGGTGTTGAATGAAAGCTGGCATTGGAAGGGACCTCCAGAGGCTATCTAGAAAGGCCATTGAAGCAGGATCAGCTAAAGCAGGCTACTCAAGGACCATCTCCAACTGTGTGTTGAAAAAATCCAAAGACAGAACAACCCTACTTGACAACCTGTGCTGCTGCTTGACTACCCTCACAGTAAAATACAGTATCTTATGTTTACATGGAATTTCTTGTATTTAATGTTATCTGCCACAAAATACCACTGAAAAGAGTCCAGCTTTGTCTTCTTCTCCCCTACAATCAGGTATTTAAACACACTGGTAAGACAGAACATCTACCACAAGCTCTCTCTTTTCTGGGATGAACAGACCTAACTCTTAGATTCTCATCTTGTGGCAGATGCTCCAGTTTTTCACCATCTTTGTGGCTCTTTGCTGTACTCAATCATGTACGTGTCCATGTCTGTCTCATGATGGGGAGCCTAGAACAGGACAACTCTATACATTCTGTGTCTCAATAATTTTCTTATTAAAAGTACTCCTGAATGAACTTCTGCTGATAGATGTGAACACTAACACGCTTCTAGGGCAGCTACTACTATCCAACAGGTTCCATAAGGAGCAAAGCACTTCAGTACAAAACAAACATCATCAAACCACTTCAGAAGTCATTAATTAGACTTCACTGAAACATTCTAGAGTGAGATTAAAAACTGGCTCTCACTATGACTCACAATGACTTCCATACAGAAATTTAAATAGATGTGCAATCCTAATGATATTTTTTTTCAGTGCAAACATCACTGATCACACTTGGGGAGCATAAATATCTCTTGTTTTGGTACTGTTGTTGTAATGATACAAATAAAGGAGGTCTTTCTCCTAGTGTAAACAAATAGTAAAACACACTAGTGTAAAATAGGGTAAAATACTGTAAAATACCCTAACCCTCTAAAATACACTACTTTATATTTTACCGGATCAACAATTTGCATTATGACCTAAGTGCAGAATGGAGATGGCAAGAAGATGGTGAAAGAAGGATGACAAAGTTTTAGGTTCCTTCAGTATTCAGTTGTTAGAATGAATGTTAAAAGGAATATGAGAGCACATGACAAAGAAATGCTGTCTAAACAGGAAAACCATATTGCGTGGCCCCAGACTCTTTACATAATGCCTAAATCTGCAAAAGACTGAATACTTCATGTGAAGTGATGAACATTTGCCAAGGCAAGAAAAATAGGGAAAATATAAGGAGCTGCTCAGTCTTCATGTCATAAATGTTGACGTTGCAGAAAACAAAATCTTGTGACTACAGCATTACAGAAAAAAAAGAGCAATAATTAATCTTTCGTAGCTGCAGCCAGACCAGAATTCATGCTCAGATATCTGAAATGACAAACACATGCTGCAAACAGACCTAAAAATACACTCCCAAACAATTACCATGCCTGTTTTGTAAGCATCAAAGCAAATGCTTCAACTGCTACATTCTGAAGTGACAAACCTTGAAATAAATGATGGTAACAACCATAAAAATACAATGGTGACATATTACTGCAAAGTAGATGTTGAGTGAATTGAATGTTAATCTCAGTCAGAACTAAATGGTGTGTATGAGTCAGTTTGAGTCAGCACAATACTGGGGACAGTTAAACTTCAAGGAAAAGTGTTCTGCATCAGCTGATGTGTGCAGCACAGCAATAGTCAGCCCTCCACACAACCATAAAGACTGAGATTTTTCTCTGAAAATTCTGGATGAAAACTTTCATAGGAGAAGGGTAGTGAATGTAAGATCATTATGCAAATATTCACAGACACTGACAGTTTTGTTGAAGTATGTTCCTTTTTCATGGTCTCCAAATCCTGATGAGATCAGAGTTACTACCTGACCTGGCAGTGTTGGCTTGAAGCTTGAACGTGATCTTAAAGGTCTCTTCCATCCAAAGAGATTCTGTGATTCTGTGAAATAACTGTTTCCCTTTCTAGTAATCACAGTAATAATGAGGCTAGAAAAGACCTTAAAAATCATCTAGTCCAACCTAAAACCAACCAAGTAAACCTAACATTTACATCATGCCACTTAGCACTTCATTCAGACTAACTTTTAACACCGCCAGATACAGCGATTTGACCACCTCCATGGACAGCTCGTTCCAAAATCAGACACTCCTAGTGAAAAACCTTTTCCTAATGTCAAGTCTAAACCTCCCTCAATGGAGCTTAAGACTGTGACCCCTTGTCCTGTCTTCAGTGTCCAGGGAGAAAAGACTGACCCTCGCCTGACCATAACCACCTTTTAGATAGTTATAGACAGCTATAAGGTCACCCCTGAGCCTCCTCTTTTCCAGGCTAAACAGACCCAGCTCCGTCAGCCTCTCCTCGTAGGGCTTACCCTCCAGCCCCTTTACCATTCTAGTTGCTCTTCTCTGGATTCGTTCCAGCACCTCAACATCCTTCCTATACTGAAGGGCCCAGAACTGAACACAATACTCCAGGTGCGGTCTAACCAATGCCAAATACAGGGGGAGGACAACCTCCCCCTCCCACCATTCTTTATACAGGCCAGGATGCCATTAGCCCTCTTGGCCACCTGGGCACATTGCTGACTCATGCTAAGTTTACTGCCCACTAGTACCCCCAAGTCTCTTTCTACATGAGTACTCTCCAAGAACTCCATTCCCAGCCTATAGTTCTGCCTGGGGTTGTTATAACCAAAATGCAGGACCTGACACTTAGACTTGTTAAAACTCATCCTATTAGAGTCTGCCCATCTCTCCAGTCTGTCCAAGTCCCTCTGCAGGGCCCTCCTTACCCTCCAACAGATCAACACGGACTCCAAGCTTGGTGTCTTCCCAAATGGGCTCACGATGGATCTCCAGAGCTGCCCTAGGACTTCCAAAATCATCTCCTTCAGGTCACACACAGGTAAAGAATATTTTAAGTGTCTCCTCCAGAAATGCAAAGTATTTTGTTCCATATATGAAATATGTATGGTATGCCTTTTCAGAATGCACACAGAGAAAATGTTTGAACTCTATCAAATCCATGTCAACATTAATAAGGAGTAGTTATGAACATGCTAGCTTCTACTTATTTGTTGAGAAACCAAACACCCTCTTCCTACATCACGCTAACTAATTCTGATGGAGCTGGAGCTTGTCTACAGTCTATTATCACATCTACTTTCACTCTCCCTTTGTCTCTCAAGCATATTCATCAATGCTACTGAGAAAGAGATTTAAAAGGGAAAGGAAAAAAAAAAATCAGGTAAAGCTGTAGAAAAAGTTCAAGAACCCACCAGACAGTGGTATTGGACTGCATGTTCCACTAAGGCACCCATTAGACCTGGTAAGATTGTGAGGTGTATCTTTTCAGCCCAGAGTGGTACCACTAAGACAAGTAATATGAAGAGCTAAAAAAATCTCTGCCACTTTAAAAATTAAAAAAATTAATAAAAATGGTCACATATAATAATACATCACTCTCTATAGAACAGATATATGTGAAACAGCACAAGTTAACTGCAATAATAGACCATACAAGCCTTTGGTCATTCGTAAGGTCTAAGGGAGTAGTTTAAGAAGTTTAAGACAGAAACAATTTGAGCAGACAATGACTCCTTTCTGTTTTTTGCTGTAGCTGATTTCTTTTAACTTTGCTAGGCATTGTTCCAAAAAGCCATATATGTTTTCAGGAGAGCCTTTGATGTCAATGCAGCTTTTAACCAGCTGCAACAAAGGTAAAACCAGAAAAATTCTTTAAACATCTTATGTTGCCTAGATAAAGCTAACAATGAAAGCAGCTGAGCAACTATTGTGCTCAAATTAATACACATTAATTTAGCCATGAAAAAGGAAGGAGGCTGGTCTAGATAATCCGTAATAACATTTGTGATTTAAATATCTACTGGTACATGTATTTTTCTGAACATAAAGCAAGTTGCTTTCATTGAAGCAGACAAAAATTAAAACAACTCTTCACAATGCTCTTTAATGCTTTTAACAATATGTTACATTGCAACAATACAAACAGCTGCTATGGGTTTGTGGTGTTTCTCTGGATTTCACCGCTCTTTCTCTCTTCTCTTTTCCTCTTGGAAATACGTCTAAAAGATAAAGAGTACCTAGTGTTAAAATGGCGATGAAGCTGTGGCTGCTGGCCTCAAGCAGTTACATTGCACCCTTCCTCAATGTTCCATCTCACCTACTATCTCATCATACTTTACATGTAAGTGATTACCCCACACACCGTGAAATAATTGGCACCAAAAAGAGAGACATACTATCAAAATACTCAGTCCACAGGCATGTGACATGGCCTAGATGACTTGCAAAGGTTGGTTTAGGCCAACCTTTCCTGGAACTGAATGGAGTTTGGGTCATTATTCCAATCCAATTCCTGCTGTAAATGAAGATCAGCCTCTGACATTTGTGCCAGATGTCAGGAAAACCCCTTCTCTTGCAAAATTGGCTACCTGGCCTGTATCAGGAATGGTGTGACCAGCAGGGAGAGGGAGGTTGTCCTCCCTCTGTATTCGGCACTGGTTAGACCGCACCTGGAATATTGTGTTCAGTTCTGGGCCCTTCAGTTTAGGAAGGATGTTGAGGTGCTGGAATGAGTCCAGAGAAGAGCAACTAGAATGGTAAAGGGGCTGGAAGGTAAGCCCTATGAGGAGAGGCTGATTGAGCTGGGTCTGTTTAGCCTGGAAAAGAGGAGGCTCAAGTGTGACATTATTGCTGTCTGTAACTACCTAAAAGGTGGTTATGGTCAGGCGGGGGTGTTGGTCTTTTCTCCCTGGACACTGGAGACAGGACAAGGGGTCACATTCTTAAGCTCCATTGAGAGAGGTTTAGACTTGACTTTATGAAAAGGTTTTTCACTAAAAGAGAGATCTGATTTTGGAACGGGCTGCCCATGGAGGTGGTGAAGTTGCCATCTCTGGAGGTGTTCAAGGTTAGCCTGGATGAAGTGCTGAATGCCATGATCTAGATGTCAGATGTTTAGGTTTACTTGGTTGGTTTTAGGTTGGACTGGATGATCTTGAAGTTCTTTTCCAGCCTCATCATTACTGTGATACGGTGGGGCACCTGAAAGCCAACCCAGAGATAGGAAGCCTGTAGAGTGACTGTTTTTTAAAAGAGATGACTTATGAAGAACAACACACACCAGAATACATCATTTAGGTTAGAATGAAGACTGAAACTAAAAGACATGGGGGAATTTTTAAGTCAGACAGTATGTGAAGGAAAATACTCATGTCATTTGCTTTGCAAAGTAACCACACCACTATAAGTGAGAAAGAAACACAGCAGGACGAGCAGCTTTGGACAGCTGAGCATCATTTGAAATAACTTACCTCTAAGGTGAGTTAGAGCTAACAAACAATAAATACGTATTTTCACTGATTTATAGGACTGTATACAATGATATTACTGAATGGCATGGAGAGATGAATTTCAGGGTCCAGGAGTCCATTTTTCCTAAATGCATTTACATGGCCCAGTCAGTCAACAACAGGAAAACACTTTGGTGAATACTGACCAGAACATCAATCCACCATTCTAAATGGAAGCTGAGGAAACACCACAGACCAAATGCAGCAGTCAAAACTAGGCAGTCCTATATAAAGTATCACGTTGAACTGTTCCTTTACACAAATACATTCACTAGTATTTTATTAAGGAGCCCTTCCTACATCTTCCTACAGCAATCATTCTTCAACCTTTTCTAGCAACAGTGATTTGTCATGTTCCAATTGCTCGTTACTCAAAGGGCTGCTGAATCCATTTGCAGTAGTTTGTTCTGGGGGCAGGTCATACGCTTCACGCTGTTTTACGGAAGGCTCAGAATCTGGGGTTCACGTTTTTCACCACACTGCAAACCCAGCCTGATGACAGAATGACGCATGGAAAGAAGCCTCCCTGAACACACATTAGCTGGTAACTTCTTGGAAAGAGCTCAGAAGATGGAAAATAACTACCTGTGCTGCATTTGCAATGCATCTCCTCCTATATAGCTGCTCTGAGACAGGTTAAAAAACCCTTTCTATATAAATTCAGTGGCATTATCAAGCCAGCTCAAACTAAAAATGCTTTAACAAGTCCTAAGTAGGAGAACTGCATTTGCTACAATTTAAGCAAGTGCCCATCTTCTGTCATGGAACAGATTCACAACATTTATTTCTTTTTTAACTACCCTTCCAGTTGCTTCATAGCACAAGTGTGTGGCAAAGGAAGGGTGGAAGGTAAAACTGGAGAAGCTGTTGAATATTCTTTAAGGGAACATAAGCACCATGGAATGAGATTCTCATGTTATGGCCACAGTGACATGAAAAGTGCTTGATACTACAAACTGCAATAACTAGAGAGTCGTCTGTTTTCACGTGCCTTTGGTTTTTAAAGGGTCAAAATAACCTAGTACCTTCTTTAGGTCTTTTTTTGTTCAAACATATAGTACTGAATTACTATGTTCTACAGATTTCACCCTCCCCCACTTAAACCTACCAGTCAACTTACCCGTAATAACTTTAAAATGAGCTACACGAGCTGCACTATTTGTTGTGTTGAAGAAATCAAGCAAATTAACTACCAAGAATATTACACCTAGTCATCCACAACCTTTCACTGCCTCCCCTAACGTACAAGAGGGAGGTAAACATGCTTCCTGTGGATATTAAAGCTCCATCCTTTCCATCTCCTCAAGAAGACCATCCAGTAATCTTAAAAACACTTCCAAGTGCTTTCATTTAGAGAATGTTCTTGGATAAATGATAGGACACAACCCTTCAGTGTCTATCCCTGAATGCTGGTAATGACCCCATTACCTGAAGAGTGCCCACCCCAGTGCATCCCTCGAATCTGGGTCATCTGCAATGCAGCCATTTGCCAAATATAACAGGGCAGCATAAAACCAAGAGTATGGGTGACAAGCTGAAAGAGAGTGAAGAGCAGATGGGGTGGTGGGAAGGGAAGCGACACATCCTGACTAACAGATAGTGGCTATTTTATCTGTCTGCAGCACTGAAAGCGGAGGGCAGGGTGTGACTGAGCAGCTGGGGAAGCAGATGGGGTGGAGGAAAGGCTGAAAATTGTGACAGGGCTCTGCCAAACGATATGTCAATTTATTAGATTTTTAAAGTGAGCAGTAGAAATAAAGATGGATTGGGTGGGGGTAGGCAGTGCGACAAGTTCTGAAAAGGTCTGTTACCATAGTGTAACAGTGTGTGCTTGGGAGACTGCAGAAATGAAGGGAGTGACTATACGAGTTCCTTAATTTTACAAGTTAGGCTGGAATAGCAGGAGGAGCAAGGGAATAGCAACTGGACCAGAGGCTGACAAGTCAGTGCTCCTGCACTCTGAATCTTAGTGACAGATGTTGAATAAGATAACAGTGGAGACTGCACCACAGAACACATAAGCAACAAAAATAAAGAACTGTGGTTGAATACATGTGTAAAGTATCCACTTATGAAATAATTCAGAAGAAACTGTGGAATCCCCAGAGCTAAAACAGTAGCAACATGAAGAACAGGCCTGCAAGCAGACAGACAATGAAATGGGCTAACAAATCTTATCCATCAACAACAACCACACCAAACAGAAAAATAAACTTTATTTCCCATCAGCATGTACTGTACCCTCAAGTACAATCAGCAATCAGACCTGTTTGCTCCATTCTGCATTTAGCTTTAACTCAGAACTAGTCCCCTTTACTATACTTCACTATTTTTCTGTTGTTTTATTTTGGCTGCAGCTGTTCCCTCCTCCCTTCTCCCCAAGCTGAACTGTGGCCTGAGGTCATCTCCTGTTTCTTAGCAAAGTGTATACTTTCTTTCCAAAGCAAAGGTAAAAATTAGCTCCTGGAAGGGTCACACACGAATGTGGGAACTGCCAACATTTTTCCAGGAGACCGGACAATGCAAATGACCTGTAATTCCCTACATCACTCCTATAAAAAGAGGTCCACACATTTAACATCAAGCGGCAAGCAGCTGTCAGTAAAGATCTATTTTCACAAATAGAACTTGTTTCTGAATTTAGGAATAAAGGCTATATATAGTATTTGAGAAGATACTCATCCTCTCTATTGATGTCTTACTAAACATTCACTCAACAAAACGCTGTCTTGCACGAGTATATTTTTAGATTTTCCAGAAGTTCTACATTTAGAGCATCTCTCAGCCAACGGCCAATCCCTTCTGTCAGAAGAAAGCCTCCTCCAAGCTCGTATGTGTGTGCTACACTTACAGAGGCATGTGTGAAACTTGGACACACACAGGAGTTGTTCCTCCATTCTCTCTTCCCCCTCAAAGAACCTGCCCAAACGTTTGTTGGTGTTTTTTTTAAAGTGGCAACTTGTAAGAAGTGTGAAATCAATAGTATTGAAGTGCACCATCCTGTTTTCTAGTTTATACTTCAAGCAGGGAATTTAACCAAGAAATGGCAGGGAATGTAGTTGTATAAATGCTTCTCAACTCTCATCCAGGAGAATGAATCGAGAGCACATGGTGCTCTCCCCTGTGTCCAGGTCCTTGACACCCATATGTTTGTTCCGGTTCTCTCAGCTCCTTCCTCATCCACATTTCAGTGTTTTGTAATTTAAATTATAATCAAATTGGGAAATGCCACCATTTCACTGATCATTAGTGCTGCATTTTGGTCCTACCTTATGACCCTACCACACTGCCACCTGGAACTGTTAGCAAACAAAGACTTTACAGTAATAAATCCCATGGAGACATCTGATAAAGACTCCTACCAAATACAGACCTCACTTTCTCTGTGGCATGTTTCTGTAGCTCAAGGCATGGCAGAAAGACAGAGTGTGATGGCTCCTCGGTACCTGTATTTTTGTACCTGCTGGTACTAATCTTTGAGGTGAAGCACAGAGAGAGACTACTCATGTCACAGTAACAAAGAAGAGCATACATAACCAGCAGCTCTCTGCCATATTTTTGCCCCATAGCACAACTTTGTTGTTTTTTTTTTGTTTTTTCAAACAGCATTATGGCCAAAATTGAAGAGGAAGTAAATAAAGCTGGTAGGTGGGAGAAACACATTTTTGTTATGCTACTGAGATGCCATGCAAGGGGTTTCCCAGCTGCCATTGGTGTTGGAAGCAAAAGGTAATCATCTGGTTAAAGGCAGACAGAAAGTTCTAAGTTTTTACACTGCTGGCATCCAAAATAGTATTTCTTGCACAGATTTGAAAATCATTGGACGTTTGTACCCAAAAGGCAGGTTGACTGTTATCTCTGAAGTCTCACTGAAGTCACTTTTGTCATTCATCATACAAAAGCCTGTACCATATTGTAACTGTTTGTCCCTCACACAAAACACACCTGAATTTTGAGTCTTACTGAGACTGATGTAAGAAGCTGCCTCAGTAAAGAAAAGCGGAGTCAGAGTGCAAGTGCTTGCCTGTGCGTGCATTTTTAGCAGGGTTCTCAAAATGTTTTGGGACCCACTTCCACAAAGACAAATGAAGCTTTACAAGAAGGTGGAGAAGAAAGAAAAAAATTAAACTCAAACAAAAGCCAAAACATGGCAATAATTACTTGACTCAGAATTATTGTTGGCAAAAGCTAAAGCCAGTGGGAAAAACTAGGTTGCATCAGCTAGGCAAAAGTCACCTTTGATGGTCATTTATCAGCTCAGTACAAAACAGCACCTTGGTAACTCAAACCTGCTGCTTCTACCTACCATATACCAGTTGCTACCACTGTGCTCTGGCTAACATGCATATCTAGGGAAAGGAGTTTCTACCAGTTTTGAATCAAAGTACATCTACTTTAGGTAGTAGAGACTCCAAGCTAGAGTCCTGATATGGCTGAACTCAAGGTTGGGTGGTGAGGCAAGCCCCATTCACTGGTCTGGTTTTCACATTATGAGTGGTACCTGTAGAGAACAAGAGCCTGATTAAAGGACTTTGTTGAACTACCCCATTTTACATACTTACAGAGTGAAGCACTTAACAGAAGTCTATAGCAAGCACATCAAATGATTGTGAAGAAAGTTGTATTAGCAATGCTTGTCACTTATGGGATCACCATGTAAACACATGCAGAAATTACACAAAACTATTAGGACAAAAGAATGTAAAGCCTGTCTGGCCTTCTAAGTAAACCAGTGATATAAGTATTCTTTTCTTTCCACCAAATGAAACAAAATAAAGATCAAAGTCTTGCTTTGTCCCACTGACTTTAAATACAGCGGCTCAGCCTAACACTCCATACTGTTTATGTACAAGGCAGAGGTTCCAAGTAGTTGAGTGTCTACTCTTCTACTTCCCTTCTTTGGCTTTTGTCTCTCTATGTTTTATTGTGTGGGGTGCTTTCAGGTTCCTCACCAAGAGATCAATCATCTAGCATTAAATAACCAGACAAAGTTTTCTGCTGGAGTGAAGAACTACATCAGTTCAGCAGAGAGTCCAACAGGGAGGAAGAGGTGACATTGAAATGAAGGAAAGAACCCTTCCCCCTTCAATTGCAGTTAGATCAGCTCAATTCCCTCTTGAACCACAGCCCAGAGGTTAGGCTCACCAGCCTGAACCTTCCATGCTCCATACCAGATGTCTGCAGGATTGCTGCATAATGCATAATTTATTATGAGTAACTACATAAATTTTAATGTGCCCAGCAGAGAAAAAAAAGACAAGACAAGACAGAGAAGAAAAACCAGACAAACTCCATCATCACACCCAACTTTTAGAAAGACATCTAAGATTCTGTTCTCCCTGAAGCTGAGGATGCCAGCTGTCATTGACCACATCTCTGGTGCCCAGAACAGTGGTGACAGAAATGTAGACAAATTTATGGACTTAAGGAATTCACCATTTTGAGGGAAAAAAAAGGCAGTCACCAAGTCTAATCTAACACACCAACAGAAGTGCAGACATACAAATTACTTCCCGTTCTGCAAACGGGGATGGGAAGGCAATTAGAGTGTGCTGAAACAGACTCAATTAGTACACCTTGTTACAATCAGAAATGGAGAAATCGAAGTATTTTACACTTTAAAAAAAAACAAAACACTTGCAAGGATAGCACAGACTTCTATAAACTATGTTTAAAATTAGTTCATGACTTAAATTTTAATTGGTTATGCTACCATTTATTTAGTTTCTTACTAAATAAAGCTAGAATTAAGATCTTAAACTAAAACTTCATCATAATGCGATTTGGAGAGATCTTTATACCTCAATTTTTTAAAAAAACCCCCACTACAACATTTTTTCTCTTTACCAAAGAACTAAGAAGGTAAATATTGCTGTCTTGACTGAGATTAAAACATTAACAATCCACTAACTTTGCCTCCCTTTGGATGATTTCCAAAGATTTGTTTTTTAAAATTCATTGATTTAAAGATGTTGCCAGCTATTCTAAGTTTTAAATCATTCTAAATCTATTTAATACCAAGATATAATTTCTTATATAAATCTCTAAATTGCTTTCCTTGAGGTCAAGGAATAAAACAAATCACTGGAAGAATGATAGCCACTAGGATTTTCTTTCAGAAATCTTACACATTATTTATTAAAATGCAGTACAAACCACGTCATTGATTTTGAACAAGTTACTACAGTTCATATGTAAGAAATTACTGCAGACTCAGTGAAACAAAGCACTACCTTGATCAGTTCAGGTCTAAATATCTCCAGAAATGTAAAAAAATGAACAACCACCCAAACCCAACAGACAAAAACACAGCAAAACTTTTCATATAAAGGTCACAGATACATCCTAGCTAATGATGGGTAATGTTTATTCTTGTTTTCTATATGACACTTTAATGAAAAGACAGTATCATTTAGTGTCGCCCTAATTTACTTATATATAGCAATCTGTCGGAGAAAAAAAGATCCTAGATAACACGCAGTGAAACATCAAAGTACAGAGCAGTATAAGCTAAAAAGTAGATTAGAAGGAGCATCAGCTCATTTCAAGCCGAAATCAGAAAGCCAGGCACTAGTCAGCAACCAGTATAAATGAAAGGTTTCAGATCTAATTTTTGGGGTAAAGAAATAGATGGGTTTTCAATAAATATTTGTTTATATGCTAATTTTGTTTCTTGCAACTAATACCAATGCTGTTTTGTTCACTCTAGGTCAATATGCCTGAGATGATATTTAAAACCTGACAGACTGCTACAGAAGTATCACATACCCATACAGCAGTAGTTTTCAAACTAACATAAAATCTGCATAAATACAGGGTCCAGTTCTTTTTATATATATTCTTAGTCAGCATGAGGATTCAGTGAAAGATGAGGCTCAAATGTGCTTTATTTAGATTTACCAGTCTTTTTTGCAGAACTGAGATCATATAGTGGGGAAAAAAAGGGAAGTTCAGCTTAGTCTTCAAAGGGTTGGGTTTTTTTATAGTTTACTAATTAAACACCTTCTGCTCAAATGAATTATGTAACTTGACTTTCACAATACACGAGGAGGTTTGGTAAACAGAATGGTTAAAAAAAGCATAAACCTGTGCTTTGTACTTTTTCCCGAAACTCATCTGCTATGCTGAGGACAAAAATAAACTTTTCTTTTCAAAAATAGCCTTTGAGAACAAACACAGCAAGTGAGTGAAGCACAAGAATACAAACAATTTCAGCTTATCAGTAGATGAAATTTAAATGAGAAACCCACCCACCAGAACAGTGGTCTCAGGGACATAGTGACCAGTCTTGCTGACATGCAATTATGATTCCAAAAGCCAGATTACAATGGAGAAAAGGAAATTTATACAGGGCATTAGGGAAGTTGCAGCTCATTTTAAATACAAGTGATGCTTGTAAAAGAATGTCAAATCACTCCACCCCTTGATAAGGAAGAGTCAAAGTCCCATTATCCATCTGCTCCCCAGTCTCTGCAGCATTCAAGAAAATGGGAATTAGAAGAGTAAGGAAAGAGCAATGAGTGGTAGTTTGCAAAGATTGTAGCTCATGTTGTTGTAGAGAAACCTTCAAGGCACAAGGCAAAGCATGACTCAGCCACACCAAATGCTGCAAGATCTGCACTAACTCAGGTGCCAACACTGTTCATGTTTAACATGTTTACTTCAGAAATATTTCAGGGAAAGATGTAAAAGTGTTCTCTAAGGAAGGTCTGCAGCCATCTTTCCAAACAGAAACGGAAAACAAAAGAGACGTGGAAGACTGGATGAAAACAAAGCGAAGGAAAGGACTAAAGTGCACTTGGTTCATTTTTAAGGATTAAAAGACATTCAGTTAATTAAATTAACTGATTTGTAGAAAAAAGAACTCTACTGACCTCACCAGTTAACTGTTAGAAATTAATCTAATACATATAATCCAACTTTCATAATGCTGTATCCTTATCATCTGGGGTACTTAAGCCCTTGATTCCTTAAAAGTTCTTTTAAAATTTCTAATACATTGACATTAAACACAAAAAGGCCCTACACACTCATATTTCCTCATAAAATTGGATGTCTAAACAACTGTGTTGGCTTCCTGTGTGACCTAATCTAGGAGATTCTGCTGTCAGGGGGATTGGACGAGATGATCTTTCAGGTCCCTTCCAAGCCCTAATATTGTGTGAATCTGTAATTCTATTCCAGAGACAAACATATGCAGTCAGTCAGATGGTGAAGCTCAGTTTCACCCTAGAGGGAGGATTAATGGATGTGGTAAACCCATTCTTTAGGAAGGAAAAAAGCTGCTTCCAGACTGCCACTGAATTTGCAGTGATGGACGCTTGGCTGATGTAAGGTAGCACTGCCTGTTACTAGCTACTGAATTACTTTGCTGTATCAGTTGCCACGCTTGGGATGCCACAATGGTGAAAGCTGAGATGGGTGGGATGGAGAACAAGAGTAATTACATGGGCATCAGGACTTCATCATGCTGTAGAGTGAGTCATCATCACATTACATAGGAGTATGAATTCTGCATTTGTCACGACCAGGGAAGCAAGACATACAAATTACTCTTACAAACAGTTAGTAGATTTACTTGAGATTTAACAGTGAGCAAAACTGCAGACTAAAATAACCATCAGAAGTACAATGGTGCTTTTGGCATACAATTGCATGTCAAAGACAATTTTGTCCTTTGGGAATGACAGCATTACTGTCAAAAGTGTAAGTAAAGCGAAAATATCAGAGGTCTTCAAAGAAAAATATTATTTTATTCACTTGGCTCTTTAGCGGCATAAGATTTCCCAGTGTAAACTTGTTCCCAGATGTAAGCAGCTGCTACACACACATTTGTGCAGGAAACACATGGTTAGAAATATACACTCCTAATTTTAGTGGAGATGAATATTTTAAGGCCATCCTGAGCAAACTTGGAATATAAATGTTAAAACTGGCTTCTGCTCAGCTGTACACAACGTGACAAGCAGCTGCTCACTCTAAGAGTGCAGAGGAAGCGTTAAGAACATGCATCTTTCAGTGTTTGTTTTGCAGATAATTGAGAAAAATCTAGTTACATGACTTACCTGAAATACTGGACAACAGCATCTTGAGTTACTAATCTGTTTTTCACAACTTTTTATCTAGATTAAACCAAACCAGTAACCAGGATCTTCAGATGAGAATGGAGAGAAGAAGCAAGAACATGAAGAGATATTCAACTTACAATTAAATCTTGATTGAGTGAAATAGAGAGTAGCCTCGTGACGCTGTTTTCCACAATTACTCCAAGCCAGTTCAGTGCACCCCAGTACCACAGGTAACTCTGTCCTCCATGCCAATAGCTTACAAAGGCAAAAGTGAAGGCTGTAGAAAAGAGGGTTCCCAGCAGACTGGACTGTGATCCTCCCATTGGAACATAAATGTACCTGCAGATGAAACAATGGATACACAATGTTATTAAGGATTTCACACAAATTGCAGAAAATCATCCACTACAGAACAAACTTTGTGGCATAAAAAGAGGATTTGAACGATTACCTGACAGTATCCATTTACAGAGCTTTCTGCAAAGCAGCAGACCTGCCCATGAAATATGAGTACAATAGCATTTGGTAAAGGAAGATTTTGTGGTCAACAGAGCTTAGTATTAGGCAAATAGATCACATAAACTCAGCTCTCAAGATTGCAAAAGACAAATGTTCAGGGGGTTTTAATGGTGGTCATCTTATACACACAAAAACTACATGAAATTTTGTGTAATTTAGATTTAAAACTCTCAAGAAAAAGAATCTAAAAGCTTTATATAAAGTATTGCAGAGTCATAACCTATGGAATATTTTCCACTTGTCAGAAAATAAGCAAACATGTTTTATTTTTAAAAACTCATAATTTCTTTCATTTTAAATCTTTCAGTAACAATTATATGAATTGAAAATGTTTCCAATGTGGTTTTTGTATTAAACTCTTAGGATCACCTCTGCCTAACAGCCTTCAGATCACACACACCAAAAAACTGACCCTTCTATGATGCTCCCATTCTTTATTTGAACTGGATCCAGGAGGTAGAACCTTAGTCTTTAATCAATCCTTACAAGTGCCCCAAAAGCTGTGCTTGTTCAGGAAGCTGCCAGAAGCAATGAGATTCTGAAAATCGACATTGTTTTCTGGGTCACTTCCCTTCCTGCCTGTCAAGAATGATGTCCACTCCTGGCATCTCCCGAGTCAGGCATGGCCACTGGCCAGCCCTATCTGAAAAAGTTGTTGAAATTCTGTCAACACCTTGAAGAAGCTTTACCAGGCAACAGTCACCAACCCACTCGTGGGTACCAGTGAGGAGATGCTGGTGACAGTTATCCTCAGCTGTGTCTGTATCGGCATGACACACTGTGCTCATCTTTGAGGCTATTGCTACTTGCTAAGATAATTAAAGGAAAATTTCTGCACTAATATTTTTATCTCTGGTTATCAGGGGTTTTTCCATTCCACGATAAATACCAGCTCAAAAATTGTAAAAGGGAAAGTAATACAGAGCTTTATTCCTAATCCTAGGAAGCCAGAAAAGACAGAAACTGGGTAAAATAAAGTGACAGAAGTAATTATGGGACACACAAAAAAGTCATTAAAAAACAACTCTCAGACGCTCCAAATTATCTGTAAACAAACATCAATGCACCTTTATATTTTAAATTGTTGCAAGGAACATCTGATTATATTCACAGTGATTTTTCAGTCTAAGTGTTCATTGTGCAAACAAATGAAAAAAAGCAGAAATTAAGATAAATAGTTCTTGCTTTGTTTTTCTTCTCTCTTCCCTTCCTATGTTTTTGTCAGGGCTAGGAATTTGTCATCACATAAAGAAGCGGTGGGGCAGTAACAGACACTTGCAATTGCGATCAATGAGTCTAATAGCAGAGAGGTATATCTTGGCAGTCTGTAACCACAGACATCCCTGCAGGACTCACAGAATCACAAGAAAAAAAATTATTGAGACTGGAAAAGACCTCCGAGATCATCAAAACCAGCCAATCAAGCTACTCCAGTAGATTTTCACACAGAGGAGCCCAAACCAAGACTGAATTGCAAAATACCTTGGTTGGAAGAGACCTGTAAGATCGAGTCCAACCTTCAACCCAGCACTGTCAGGTCAACACTAACCCATGTCCCTAAGCACTAGGTCCACACCAAGATTGTTTAAATACCTCCAGGGATGGTGACTCCACCACTGCACTGGGCAGCTTGTGCCAATGTTTGATAATCCTTTCAGTGAAAATATTCTTCCTGGCATCCAGCCTCAACGTTCCCTGGAGCAACTTGCAACCACTTCCTCTAGTCCTATCGCTTGCCACCAGGGAGAAGGGGTTGAACCCCTCCTCTCTGCAACCTCCCTTCAGGTAAGAGTGAGAAGGTCTCCCCTGAGCCTCTTTTTCTTCAGACTAAACACCCCCAGTTCCCTTAGTTGCTTCTCACAGCACTGGTACTCCAGACCCTTCATCAGCCTCACTGCCAGCTCAGCCACTCTCAGCAAAGCTCATTCTCTGTCACACATTTTACAGAAATACAGCACTTAAAAGTAACCCAGACACGATCATAAACATATCTCTGTGGTGGAAGATCTTGCTCTAAGCCCCAAGCTGACCCCATAGCATCCTGAGTTAAATCTACAGCATAAAAGGAAGCATTTTCTGCAGAAGAAGCTCTAGGTTTCCATACAGTCCCTTTCTCTGCACTGAAGCAGAGCTGCAATTTTGTACCTCATGCATAGGCACCAGCCATATTGTCAGCATCACCAGAACAGCCCAGAAGCATCAGTTTGTTCATTTGCACTTGCAGCTCAGTACAGGATGGGCTGGATGGCCTTCAGACTACAGGCAGAGAAAAACAGGCTGTTTTCTGATTTCTAGCAGAAACCAAAGCAGCTAAATAACTGAGCAGCTCTAACTCACAATTATGATGAACATTCAAGGTCAGGGAAGTTTTTACTCCCAGCAAAGCCAATGGCAATGGCACATCTGAAAATTCACTTGCTCTGTCTTTGTGAAGACCTGCCTGAAGAAGGACAGAAGCCAAAAGGACTCACGTCATCATTATTAATACTTTGGCCTCCCCCTCAACAGTAGTATGGTGTGGCAAATCTGCATCCTTTCCCAGAGGAGAAATACAAAGCAGAACTCAATGTCACTCTCCTACCCTGATAGCTCTTAAGAAGACACAGCAAGAGCTGGCTGCCACATCCTGTTACAGTGGTCCTACCCACCCTCAGACTGGAAGGTCTTGCCTTCCTTTGCCAGGCCATCCCTACTGGTAGTAGTTATGAAGGGCTTTGTGGATGTTATTTCTCTCAAGCAGCTTGAGGAGAAAATCATATGTTCCTGTGGTTTTTACACAGAAACTTCCATCATTATATTACACAACACAGAAGGAATAAAAATGTGCTGCCTCATCATCCAATCACATCATAGCCATTTTATACTTACACATAGTTTCTCATACTTACAGTCTTACATTGACAGATCTTACTACAAGCAAAAGGCAACTCTACTTCAAACCAACTGCTCTGTGCTCTCCAGTGTGACCACAAATGCTTTGCAAGAGAACCACCACAAGAAGCCTTGTCCTTAGAGCATCGTAGTAGTTTAGATTCTGACTTCTCAATCCCTTCCCTGTGTGTTTACACAGAAAAGTAGGGATGTGACAAAGCTACATTTAAGCAAAAGACTGAGGGAGAACAATCAATGAATAGTATTAAGCCAGAAGATTAAAGGAATCTGTTACTTCTGTGTTAACATTTACGACACAGCACACACTCTGTAACCAACAATTTGTTGTGGTTTAGACCTCAGCTAGCAGCCAAGTACCACACAGCCTGTTGCTCTCTCCCACACACCAGAATGGGGAAGAAAAGGAGCCTAAAAGAGTATATTAAGAAAGTTGTTCTGTCCTCCAGTCCACTATCAAAATCCAGAGATTAAGGGGTAATGACTACTACTACCATGTGACCTGTGATATATCTGCATCCTTCCCAGCTTCTTTCATTCTTACCAATATTACCATGTATCTTCAATCTATCCTACAGTCCTTCTGTATTGTGATCAGAAACCCTGGGTTTTCAGAAACAGGGCAGTTGCTGTACAGCATGCTGATCTGCTGTACCATGTGCAGAACACCATTACATAACCATATCTCCTCTTAAGCTTCCATGCAGTTTTTAAGACTATTTCCATCTCTAATCACAGAAAATCCAGGCAGAATCTCAAACCACCCCCAGTTCAAGGGCTGTTAGCACGTAACAGTAATCATGGCTCCTTATGGAAGACTAATAAAACTCAGAGGAACACCCTCATAGCAGAATTTCTTAACAGCTTATGAACGGATTACACACCATAGATGTGCAGGGAAGGCAAAGTCTAGATGAAAAACGTAGTGCCAATGTCCAACAACTTCATCTTAATTCCCATACTCACAGAAAAAGAAAACTCAACAGCTGTGTGGTGGTCAGTGAGCCAATGACCGATAAATGAAGGAAAGCAATAGCATTCTGCAAATTCCTTCTGCAGAGAAGGATGTTAAGGCAAGCAGCTTTAAGGATGGTGACTGGTCATGTCCCTCAAGGTTATTTTAGAGGGTTGAATTATGCTGAAAATTAACAGAAAGGAAGAGTAGGCCTGTGAAGATGCTTGGTATCAAAAAATGTGGGTTCAGTGAGTGCTTACGAACTCAGAGGATCCAAAAGTCAATCCCTGCCAAAACTCCAAGGGTGAAATTATAAGGTAAAAAACCAGAAGATTCCTATGCAGGCTATCCATGAGGAGCTTGTGACTGCCAACATAGAAAGGCATTTCATGTTGTCAGAAGAACCAAGTCTAGTTGAGAGGTGTCTGTGCCCATGGCAGGAAAGTTGAAGTAGACAATCTCACAGGTTTCTTTGAACCTTAGTCATTCTGTGATTTGATTCTATAAGAAAACTCCACATTGATTAAATATCTCCAAACATCTGGGGAGCATTTAAGGCTAATAAATACAAAGAAATATCAAGAGACTGTTACATAGTAAAAGTTATTTGAACACACACCTGAAAGACTGAACATAGATCCTTAGTCTTCCTCCCCCCCAAGGCAAAGATTGTCAGTCTTTACCCTACTTCGATAAACCCCATAAACTAAAACTTGTACACTATTAAAGACATTATTTTCACAAACATAACTCTCTGTCCTCTGAACAACCAACTGCCTTAGTTTTAGTCCCACTCACAGTAGCTTAACTCAGCTTCTCCACAGCCAGCAAACTGCTGCATTCACACAACTCAATTTTAACTCTCAAAGGGAACAGGAGAGAATTGGATAAAATATGTAAATGGTACCATTTCAGTCCCTAATGTAACACAAACAGAATAGCTGAGGTATTTAAAAGTGACATTTACTCACAGAGAGTGACTTCTAAATCCAATAACCCTTTTGTTAGCTTTCCTGAAATGGTGATCTGCAGAACAACCCTAAGAGATCTGACAATTGTTCCCTCAGAAAGCATCTTTAATATTTTTTTAAATGACATATAAATTATAAACTCTTTATTCTGATAATTTTTGAAAACCACTAAAAGTGGCATTTGCTAACAGTTAAGAATCACCCTGAAGGGCTTTTATTCCATGAGGCCTCAATACACTGCTCTTATTTCCACATGCACATAATTGAAAACACATTGAAATCTTGAAGTGCAAATAAAGCACCTGTTTAACTGCTGCTCTGTCCAGGGGCTTTCTTCAACATGTGCTTAAACTTATTTCTGAGGTAAGGCCATGCAGCAACATGGATGTTATACATGAATGTTCCTTTCCTTCTCTTTAGCTGTTAGCCTTGGAATGTCTTATCCAGAACCATGTGAAATGTGATTTTAAAAAATATATGTTAATTACAAGCTTTAATAAGCTTGTAATGAGCAAACTTGGAAGCACAATTATTTAATTTCTTAATTTATTATTAATAAATTTTATTAATTTATTATTCAGAGTTCCAGGGCCTCTCTACATCTTAAAGTATTCAAGGGTTAGCCATATTAAAAGAGAAACAATAAAGACTTCCATCTCGACAGAAAATTCAGACTTGATGATCTTCAGGTTTCTTCCAACCTTAACGATTCTATTAATTTGACCCTTTAAGTAAATAAAAAGTTCTTGATTGTCAGTTATGTCAACAGAAGCCTGAACAATTTTGAAGATAAACAACTAAGTTAACATACATGCTCCTTCTAAACTATTCCAAGGAGCGAAAAGTGTGGCAGGATGTTTAGAAGGGAAGAGAAATCCCCTCTAGGACTGAGATTAGGCTTTCTTAATTTATTTATTTTTAATCCAGTGGTTTTGTGGCCACTAGAATCAAACTTTTTCTCTACTGCAGAATAAGAATATAGCTGTCCCAGATCTGCAAATTGTTACTTGTAGGTGAGCTCTTATCATTCCTGTTTTGACAGTTCAAGCTGTCACTGACTTGGCTGGAACTACGTGGAGCACATAAGCAAAGCACACCTGTAAGTCTTTGCAAGACTGAGTTCTGCATGAATAAATGTGTTACAAATCACAAGCATCTCCTGTAAACAAGGCTTTGAAGCTAGAGCCCCACATACTTGCACCTAAAAAGAATAAAATTAAAAACCAGAGGTATTTGGAATACCATTTGACAAAATTTCCTTCAGGTTTTATAAGCCTTGTTCTTATGAAACTCTGTTTTTTACATTGTCTAATAATTTTGCTGAGCTGTTGGCAAATCTTTTTATGCTCTGTAAGATTCTGTCACCTCACCAGCTTAATGGATGCTTAGAGAGACCTTGATGACAAATGTGGACCCTTTAAAAAATTTAAGCTAACATTGGCTCCAGGCCAGCTTTGTTACATTATCAAAAAAAGGTTTAATGAGAAATTAAGTCCATTTGGGTTACAAAGCATCAATGAGAATATTCATATGCAAGAACACTAGACTTTACAAATATGACCTGAATTTTGGTTGACTTACCAGTTGTTAGCATGTCTGCCAGCAAGGGCTGAGCATGCAGTTTCCTACTAAAAAGCTAAAGTCTTTAATACATTTTTCTTGCCTTCCATTCAGCGCAAAAAATATTATCTGAGTCAAGTCCATATGTCAAAGGGCAGAAAACCAGGGAATATTGAATAAAGCACTGTGAATTCACTCTTCCAAGGAAGCTCATGTTCTTCAAAAGCCTCATTTATTTCTAATGAAATTTGAATCTAAATCATAGTATTTCTTTCCTCACTGATGGACTGCTGTGTTTAGTTCCCTCCCAGCTGCACCCAGGAAGGCAGGAAACCCTAACTACTACCCTACACCCAGCAGGCAAATGCAAAACTACCAGACACATAGCTTTGATCACAATGGAAAAGGTTCCAGATGACCAATAGAGCCAAAAGCCTGGTTAAATCACCAAATTCGAATCAAAACCCCAATCTTTTTATTGATAGGGTTGATGTATTTTGTTATTAAAGCAGCCTGGAGTTAAGTGCCTACAGTTCAGCTGCTGGGCAGGAGTGGGCTGTGTCTCCAGCTAGTTGATGAAGCAGGTGCCTCTTCCCATGTAGAGACTGCAGAGCTCCCTGAAGCTGTTCTGAACTTAACTCCTCTCAGGGGCCCAATTGGTTCCTGATGCTCACAATACACCTACCATGTGCTGATAATATCTAAGCTCAGCACGACGCACAGCAATCAGGCTCCAGTCCTCCAAACACCCAGCTGGAGGAGGGATCTATTAATAGCACTGTCAGCCTTTGCTTATAAAATGGTAGAGGTCAGACTCTTTGCCAAGGAGACCAGCATATCTTGTCTCCCAGAGGAGTGCTCCAGCTGTCTGTTACCAGGCTGCCAGCAGGCAGAAAAGAAAATGAGATTCAAAGAGTGAATACGCAAGAAAAAAAAGAAACAAGTCTGTAGCTAGGGCATTACCTGGAGAGACACAGAGATCCCAGCCCTGCTTTCTGCACTGGGAATTTTTCCCTGTGCCCTGAAGAATCATTAGACAAACTGCATAAGCAACGCCATGAACAAAATCAATTTTCCCCGTTTTCTTTAATTCTCCTGACTCTTACACTGGAAGGCTAGCTCAAAATGCAGGCATATATTTCTCACACAAAACCCCTGCATCAAATCTCTTCCCCTCTCATCTGACCTGTGTACTCACAACAGCTCACTTTACAGTAGTTTCCAGCTGTGCTGTTCACATTGAACTATTTGTGGTTCAGTTAGTCAAGAACTGTCAAGTCTATGTCATTTGGTACTTTGACCATGCCAAGATTAAAGTACTATGTTTTTTATTCCCTCTTAGAAAGCCACTTTAAATTCCTTTGGTGTAAGCACAAGCTGTTCAGCCACTCGGCCCCTTTTAGTTAGCCAGGTACGCAGGAGTAATACTGATCCATCTGCATCTGTGAAATCATGTATCTAAAATATACCCAGCACTGTGCTCTTCACAGCTACCTTTCCCTTTTTTCTACAATAAAACTTCTTTTATCTATTAAAGTATTTTTGCTTAGAGACAAAGTGATAGAGTTGTACAACCCTTTGCAATTTGCTAAGCAGCAGAAAGGATTTTTCAATCTTCATAGAACCCTTTTGTGGAGAGCTTGATAATGCTCTGGGGATTATAAATCCCACTGTACACATACCCATCATACAGGTTCCTTAGTGTCCACAGACTACATAGCAGTTTACCAAAGTGTGCAATAACTTTGCCTCACTGGGCTGAATATTTCTTGACAAGCAGAATCCAAGGCATCAGAAAACCTTCACTTTCTACAACAGAAATAAACATTTCTGTGAGACCAGGAGAATGTTTGAGATCTGAAGTTCCAAAGTCAGCAAAGACTCGTGTGAACCACCTTCAGATTATAGCCCAATGGCAACAAAATAAACTTCAAATGCATCTCCGAACCAAAGTCGAGGCGTGTAATTAATGAAAAGCAGAAACAGAAGTAACATTCTTTAAATATAGCAGGAAGCAATGAATATCAAAGTATCTGCTTAAATATTGGGTAGCATTACATGTTCTTCCAAGCTGCATGTGCATAAAGTTTGAAGAGTTAGAATTCTGACATTATTCCAAGCTGAGTAATTCAC
Source organism: Upupa epops (assembly GCA_013397515.1). Classification (NCBI taxonomy): domain Eukaryota; kingdom Metazoa; phylum Chordata; class Aves; order Bucerotiformes; family Upupidae; genus Upupa; species Upupa epops. The sequence goes on along the minus strand of VZRI01008753.1, from coordinate 80,782 downwards.
TCACCTCTCCCGAGTTCACATTTCTCATAATACACTGTCTGCAGTGCTGGGAAAAGACTATATATAAAACACACAGCCAAGGCATTGAGATGTCTAGGCAATCTAGGATGACTTCATTGAAGATTATACAGTACCTTCCACACCAAAGAACTGTTTCACACTCTTCAGCCTGTGTCAAAAACTCTTTAAACACTAGCAGAGTTAAATCGTCTAGATGTATGATCCCTATTTATCAGCCCAAATCAGAGTTGCCCAATTGTATTCACAATGGGTATCAAATTTAATTAAGCAGTGAGAAGCAAACCAATTATTTTTCTTGAAGCAGCACCCTTAAATAAAGATGATCTCATTTTTTTCCCTCATTTGTAAAGAAAGCACAGACACGCTCTCCTAACACCAGTCAGGAACATGGTTCAGTGCTGATAAAAACTTAAATGGAAAATGTCAGCAGTGATGTGGGACCACAGCTAAACAAACCAGTTATGTTTTAAACATACACAGCAACAAATTACTCCAATGCAAAGGTAATACTTGAGTAAGTGCTGTAGCTACACCCAGAAATCTAAATATAGACATACGGAGGGAAAAGAAATGGGGTGGGGGAAAGGGGAAGGTTCATACTCAAGGAGAAGTATAATCAGGAAAAAAAACTATTAATTAGGATATCACAGAAAAGTGAGTAGGAAATGCAGCATAAATCATCTTATCCTCGTACAACACTTAGCTGTATATATGTCCAGGTGTCTAAGAGCAGTCTGTCTGTTAGAAAGACAGAACAAGTAATGACTGATAAAAAAAAAATATTTTCTGTCATTTCTCTGCACTGCTTTTCAGTAGAAGCTCCAAGATGATGAATCAACAAAACTGGTCTTGACCTAGGAAGGTCAAACATAAACCAGAAAAGACAGAAAATAGGTCGAAGTCCATTAAGATTGTCAAAGTGTTCTAGCTGCTGTCCCTTCATGAAATTCTCAGAGAGGGAAGCATTTGGTTTTACCCACTGGGTTACCCGTGATCAGTTTTCCTGCTTCTCGATATTTCAACAGACTGTGAAAAGCAAGCAAACTCCTTTTCTTTCCTCAGAATTAGGGGGAGTCAAGGACTAGCAAGAAACCTCCACACCGAGCTTAGGAACTGCCTTCAAAATTCGTTTGAAACAGTCTATAAAACAGCACCTTGCACTTACACCACTCTTAGAACTTAAGACTAACCAACTGACACCTACTAAAGTCTAACCAGGAATCTACAGAACATTATGGAAGAATAGCAATGGTTTAGCTTTAGAAGTTCACAGGGAACTGTGTGAGGGTATGGCCTTTCCACAGCTAAGGGACAACCATCAGCCCCTGTCTGAGAGAAGAAGCTATGAAGCAATGAAAAGGGACACAAATTTCAAGTGCACCCTCTACAGTGGATACAACTGTTTGCCCTGAAGTAGACTAGAAATGTACAGCCAGATTAATAAGGAGCATCCTATTTTCCTCCAGCTTTTACCTAAAAGTCATGATTCTCAATTACAAGCTCACAGAGTGGCAAAGCACAGCCATATGGACAGAATTCATGCATAACAAAAAGTGAAATATAATTATCTGGGGTCAAGCATGTTGACAATGTCCTGGAACATCTTCCATTTACACTGCAAATGTTCTGTTTAACAGCACCTCTACAGCAGATTGATAATGATGATCCAACTCTATAGCAGTTTGATGTGCAATGAGAACAAATACCAAGGTGAGTGGCCATAAAATGATACTTTTGCATTTTTACTTGCTCACTCATTTGATTATTAGGGGTGCTAGCTGCCTTCCTTGATGTTACTCACCTTTTCTATAAACTAAAGAGTCCCAATCACACATCAGCAGTTCACTTCATGATCATCTGACAATGCTATGACTGCCCCAGTCTCACACTTCAATACTGTTGAAAAGAAGTTAAATACAGCCATATATAACACAGATTCTCTAGCACAGAGACAGTAACAGGCTGAAGCTGCTGGCTAAAACTTATGTATGATGAGTGATGGCCTCAAACACTTAACCAGATACTGAAATCATTCATTCAGTTGCTGGGTTATTGCTAAAGCAAAGGGAAAATGCAAATGTTCTGCTGATGCATGTGCAACAAATCATTACTAAGGTGAGCACAGATTTTTTTGGACAGTGAAAATTAAGATGAGTTTATTTGTTCCTAAAAGACAAGGACAAACCATATCTTCTTTCATTGCCAGAAAGACGTTTTTCATCAGTTGCAGATGGGCAGGGATCTGGGTTCTGTGCTCATTTTCATGGACAAGTACCTTCTGCATCAAGCCTGCTCTACTCCGAAAATCAAGCAAATCAAATCTTTTCAAATTTGAGGACAGAAGAAAAGATTTCTTGACCTTTCCATAGGCACAGAGAAGGTGCTACAAGACCTTGCTATTTCAAACAAAAAAAGCAACAAATGAATAAGTATGTTTTTGTATTTCTTTTTCTGCACAAATGCTGTCTGCATGTTTTGTGGATGCAGTGGTGAGGTCCACAAAATGTTACAAGTTGAAATGAACCTCAAAAGATCATCTAAGTCCAACACCCCACCCCTGCCAGAGCAGGGTAAGCCTACAGCATCCAGTGTAACCAGACAGTCTCCCATCCAAGTACAAACCAAGCCCAAGCCTGTTTAAACTCCCAAGACAGATTGGGCTTTTTTCCAGGGTGGCATTAGCAAGCATTTATTTAGCAGAATAGCATGACAAAAATAAATTCTCTCACCACTAACGTAGTCTGGAGATTGATTTAGCAGAGGGAACATGACAGTTATTTCTTCCAATTTGCACATTACCTCAGTTTGCCCAATTGCCAGAGTATCCGCATTAAAATATTTCCATTTCAATGTTAAAACCAATGTTTCCTGCATTAAACATTCTTTACTGTAAAAGCCACATACAAGATACAATGATTTTATTGTCTTACCTGCTGGGCAGAACAGCCATACAGAAGTATGACCTTGCTGCCCAGTTTTAATCTTAAGTATTCCCGTGTGAGAATGCTTACCATCTATGGATGCTTTTACTCACACATTGATTGAGAAGTATTACCTATATAAGATAAAAACACCAACAAGAAAATGTACTGCAGACTCAACTCCTTACCGTCAGGTTAAATCCTTTCCACAGCACAGGCACAGTACAGACTTTGCAGTCAAGCTGCGAGGTGTCAGTGTTAAGCTCAAATTTTATTTAAAACACAAACATAGAAACACTGTTTCCCATGTCTCAGGCTCTTTTTTCTTTCTTTATAATGCTGATAAACTGAGCATATGACACAGACTCCTAAGGTAATCCCTCTTGGACAGCCCTTGCTCCCTTGTTCCCCCATCACCTCTTCACTGAGCTGGAAAGCTCAAGGTGCTGGGGCTAATCCTGAGATCCCAATAGGTATCAGGTTTTCTCCTCCTGCCTGGTGTGATGAGAAGCAGTAGGGCTGAAAAGCAAAGGATCTGAACACAGACTCATTTAAGTCAACTCAAACATCCTTTAAAGCTATAGGGGACAGCATAAAGCCAATGGTAACAGTTGGTGTTAAAAACTTTAAAGCATCCACTGCTGGCAGGAGGTTCATTTTAGGCAGGGCTGCTGCTAGCAGAACTGGAAGCGACTTTTAGCTCCAACTGTAGCAGTGCAAAGAGTGGCCAGAAGTGAGCACAGCCTAAATTTAAATTTTACATTTAAACATAATTCTAGTTCTGAAATACCCACTTCTGAACAGTGATAACCCCTGCTATTGACAGAATCTTTGCACAGGAAAGCTATTTTTCCTTGCTTGCTGTATCTGAGCAAGAAAACCTGAGCTCAGTTATCAGACAACCTTTTTTAACCTTGTTACTAAAGTTCAGTATTCTTTAAGAGGAGTAAGAAGCTTAGCTGTGAATCCTATGGCTCTTGTTTAGCTGAGTAAGTAGAGTTTAAACCAATAGCAAGGCCATTCTTCTTTATTTTCTGCCTTCAGCCACTTCTGTGAGGCTTTTTCACTTTCTAAAAGAGAACCGCGACACAAAAAGCCATCCCACTGTTCCATATAAGTCAGAATTTTTGAAAGGTAAGATTATTAAGAAGATGTTTCATTATCAATCCTCAGTTTTGCACACAAAACACCTATCAAATACTTTTGTCTGCTTTGTACACAAAGGAAGTGCACACGACTCAAGCAACAGAGAAGAAAAACAAGAGTACCAACCACTGGGGCTTGACACACTCAAGCACCATTCAGGTCATTGAAGGAAGGAGCATGGTTAGCAGAACACCACAAATACATTGATTACTTTATGTTAGCCTGATGGAAAGAGGCAGAGAAGTCTTATACCATACAGGTTAAAATCCTGCCTCTTAGGATTTCCTTTCTTCCTGGATGCAAACAAGATAAAGAACTGACGGCATCACTTGTTTATTCTGACAACTACTAACAGCAACCAATCTGCTACAGCCCTGTTGTAGTTAAAACTCAAGTGAAATACTAATGAAGTCAGTATTTCAGCACCATTTCAGTGCTGCTTCTAATCCAATCATTGAGATGCAGTGATTTAGACTGTGTTCTCATAGCAAGAAATAAAGCAGCAAAGAATCCTCTTCTGAATCCAAACGTCCTATCTTTCCTGTATGTGATCCTGCAGGGACCAGTGACAGCACACAGCCTTGTCACGCTCAGGAGCGTCCAACGTCAGGCAGCAGCTTGCACAGAGTACCTGACATGTAAGACAAGCCTATCCTGTCCATGTTTCCCAATTTCCTAGCTACCAATGCTACTTAAATTTAACATTTTGCCAGTTTAGACAAAGTCATGATAGTACAAACACTATTCTGCTGAGACTGTCCCTGAAAGTCATCACGTGAATGAACAAGACAAGTGACATGATTACACAATGATGTTTATATTTAAGCTCTACTGATTCCGTGTTAGGCATAGATCTGCCTGTCTGGCTTAACTGAGACAATATGTACTTGCTTAACATCAAGCATGTACTTAAATAACATGCAGAATCACTTTTGAAGTGATCCCAAAAGTTTTCAATGTATTTATTCATCCTCTTTTCAAATGAGCAGTAACTAAAACCAACCACTTATTCTGTTCCTCAGAGGCTCTTGGGCTGCACATTCAATTTTTCTCCCACATTTCCCATGTAGTGAATTTGTCCCTTAGTGCCTAGAGGATTCTCCCAGAACCCAAACCAGTCACCACATACAAAACATACAGACTGATTCAGCACTTATCACAACGTATTCACCTACCCCATCCCTGACCCCTGAAAATGCCACTAACCAGGACAGTATCATAACTGTTGCAGCAAAGCTCTATCACACTCAATACAGTATTCAGCATCCCTGCCCCAACGTTCACTGTATCTCATGCTTTGGCAGGAAACCAGTAAGCCCTGGGCAGGATTTTACAATGTGATCCTGGTTTCATTTCTGAGGAAGACTTGCTAGCTCACTGCCATGTAACACTGTCCTGGGTTTATTAGAGCACGGTAGAGCACAGCAAGGTCTGTACTCCTACACCTGCTGTTCAGGTAACAAAATATGGGGTCTTGCATGCGTGAGACAGAAAAAAGGCCAAAAGGAAAGAAGGGAATGCTTTACCTGGCCAGTCTACAGGTGGGCATGAACCAGTCTCTCTAACTTTTGCTTGCTGCTGGCAAGAGATCAAGTAGGCAGAATATTCAAGCTGTCAAATATGACTAAGAGCTGTACTATAATAACAATTTTTAAAGGTTTTCTTAAGTTATCATGATTCAGACATCAACATAAAACTTGACTAAACAAAACTGCCAAAACCATTTTATATAGACCCACACTTTTAAATCCAACTACACTGCCTCAAGATGAGCTTCATCTGACAGGTAAGAGATGGAACAAATATGGTTCAGAGTAAACACAGCTAGAAATTACATGGTCCTAAAACCATACAGTCCTATAATGGTAGGAGTTGGAATGGAATACCCATTTGAGGCATTCCATTCTGGGTATATCCCTCTGGAGATAAGGATCTTGGTAACTGTGATGGTCCCATTTGCAAGCATCCTACTTCTTGCTTTCATCAGCAGGTTTGCAGAAGTGGAGAACACATCATCAAAATAAGTCTACAAGGAAGTGATCTGCAGAAGGGAAAGAAGTCACCAGGGTTTTTGTTCCTTTTCAGCATCTTTATCTTCCTATGCAACCGAAATACAAGATGCAATTTATTAAAATTAAAGTGGAGCTGAAGAAGGAATGAGAAACTGAAATTAAGTGTATCCTAGAAATCTGCCATTTGACTGATAATGATGGAAATGGTTTTGCTGCCCAGATGGTAATTATGCTTTCAAATTATATCATAATTATTCAAATGCAAGTGACCTTGCCATGTATAAGTTTGAACAACTGCTTGTACGCTAGAAAGAACAGATTTTTTGACTGTTGCATGCTTAAAGCTGATTATGCTGAACCACTGCATACCAAGGAATAATGTGGTGTGACTCAGTGAGAATGAAATGACTGGAAGCAAGGTGAGACACTAATTAAAAGCTGTGCAGTGCCTGGAAATTATCAAGTGATTTAAGGATAAAGTCTCATTATTATCAGTGTACAAATAAGCATCTCTTCATGGCTGGAAGAGCGCATAGGAAGAACACAGCAGGCAGTCCTTTATTCTCTAGACTCTTGGAGCTTACATATGGACCCTCTACCCATGTGTATAATCACACATCATTTTCAACAGGTTTCTCATGACTTCTTTTAAAAAAAAAAAACAGTTTTCTGCATTTTTGGGAAAGGAGGGTTACTGTCAAGGTAGATAACTATCATGTTTCCCTAACTTTTGAAATACACAAGAAAAGAGTGTTAAAATATGCAATCTGATCTAATAAGCTGGTCCATGTTCTCTCAATAGGGTTCAGATCTGTCACAACTGTAATGGTTAAAAATGCAGATTCTGTTCTTTCTACTTATCTCACTGAAAATAAAGTTGAATTGATGGTCATCTTAACTCACTGTTCATTATCTTCATGTCATGCATGACCTAGGACAGCAGATCTAACTAAAACAATGCTCAAAAGATTTTGGGTTGTTCCAAAGTTACTTTCAGGCACTGGTAAGTGTCCTGTATTTTATTTGAAACAGATAGTGCTTGTTAAACCACATTCTTGCTCGTTCTATAAAAACACTTATACTATCATCATCATCTCTCTAGTATCTAAACACATTCTGGTACTCTATTAAAAACAAAAAACCCAGATGAAACCAAACCCAAACTGACTCATAGCCCTCAGTCTGGGTAGAGGCTCACTACAGAACCATAGACTCTATTAGCAGATACAGACACTTCTGAAAACATCATTTAACCTGTATGTAGGTTAAATGATTATTACCTTTGAGGATTAGGGTTACTAACCCTGGTCTATCTTTTATATCTTTGCAATGGAATCTTCCAGGCTTCTGAAGGGCCAAAACCTTGAACTTGATTAGTCCTTAGTTGTGCAGAAGTGCAGAGAATGCAGACAAGCTTTAATGTCTCACCAGGATCCAACAGTAGTGAAAAAATGAAGAGGAGTATTCAGTACCAAGTGGAAAGTCTAATGTACATCATGACCTCAAGGAACTGTATTGAGGAACAACAATTCTCACCAAAGGAACTTATAAAAGACAGAACACTCTCTGGACTAACAACATTACAAGTACACACTATATTGTACTGCTGAAGACAGTTAAGCTAGAGACTATTTGCATGGTATAAAAAATAATTTATAAAAAACAATTAATGGGGAAAAAAACAAACTAATCCTATACAAAATCAAGCAGTATTGCCCTAAAATTTAGTTCCAAATCCTGTCCTGTCCTCCCCTGACAATTGAGTTGTATGAGCTAGTATCTGTGCCAAAGGAGGAAAGTGCATATTTTATTACCCATTATACTTCTGTAACTATGTATGAAAATAGAGATGTCATCTATAGATACGAAACATTGCATAATAACAGACTACCAACATACTATGTCATCAGGGGAAGGAAACAAAGATGACAACAGGGCTGTAAACAACCTAAATCAATCTGCAGCAAAATAATAAGAGTCATTCTCAAAGTCATACTTCCAAGGGTAAAGCCAATTGTACATCACTTCTAAGTGGATCTAAAACACTTACCCTGGAAACAGGGAGACATGTGAGACACATTCTGCTGACAAAATGAGCAGAGCTTGCCCCCATTATCCCACCCAAACAAGCCACAGCACTAACAGTGAGCAACCTGCACCAGCCATATGGAGCCTAGCTTACATTGTCAGTGTTTCCAAATGCAATGGATGTTTATGTATCACTCTACTCAAATATTTTTAGAGAAACCTCCAACTGTTTGTCACAGTACAAGGACACTCCCCATAGGACACCACGGAATCAAGGAAATGCAACAAATGCTTCCAGGAGAGCCACAATGCCACTTACTCTGTCCATCAGCGCCACATCCTTTCCAGCTATCTACACAGGAGTTAATGAAACAGACATACAGAAAGAAAGGAAACAGATTGGGCAGAACACAGGGCAAGGCTGATTGACAGGTAACAGACATTGTAAATTAGCTGGAATTACTGGGCATCTTTGCTACCATTGATTTCTTTTATCAATATTGTCCAAACCTATTTTAAGACAGTGGCTAGATAAGGGCACCACAACACTAAGCAGGACAACCACAAGTGTAAAACTCTTAGGAGTGGCAGAAATGATAAAGGTCACAAAAAACCCAGCTGACTAAGAAAGAGTAAAAGAGAAAGGCAGAGATAATTTGAATGGATCTTTTACAAAGGGACAGCCAGGACTCTGATTTCGACTCAAACACACTACAGTGTGCTGCATTAGAAATAAAAAACATCTATGAGCAACTAAGTAAAGCAGATAATACACTTCTATTAATATAGTGCTTTACTGACCAGGCTGCATGACTTATCAGCATTGCAGAGTACAGCTGTCAGCAAAATATTGACAGCAAAACATGTGAAACATGTTCTTAGGAAGAGAGGTTTTTTTATCTTTTAAGGACCACGAGACAGATGGTCTGGCTATGAAAGCAAAGGGTGCAGAGATGTTGGACATCAGCTGAGGAAGAATATTCCTACCTAAAATGATCAATAGGAAACTGGGAAACTGTTTCAGAGTAATTCTTGAGTAACTGGGAAAGAAACTTTCTGGAGAACTCTTTAGACAAAAAAGGTTTTCCTTTGCCCAGGCCAGAAAGGCAGGGTTGGAAGATTCATCCATTTTTGCCTTTATTTAAATAATTGAGAGTCTGTTAACTAAAGTGCTTGTGGCAGTCTCATGCCAGGGCTGAAAAACAGGGCAATAAGCCTAACACAGCTAATTACAGTAGCAACCACCCTAAATCCTCTCAGAATCCGTTTCATAGAAATTTCACTTTTTCTATGCAATAATTACCTCTTACATGCCCAATCCTATTCCTGACACGCATATTTTAATGCTCTGACATTTTAATGCCATCTGCTGCCAAGAAGCCCAGCCTGCTGTGCTGTCAGAACTCAATCCACGCACCATCTTCCTACTCCCCATCAATTCATCCTGAACAGAGAGGAACTGCTTCTCCAAGTGCCCAGTGTTACAAGTTACCTTTTGGCAGCACAGACAGGAGATGGCACCAAACATAAATGATGGCAATTTTCAGCCTATGTGTACATTTTGTGGCTACCACGTCTGTAAAGTGAAGAGGTATCAAAGCCCATTGCTCTTGGAAGCACCCACTTGCCTTTAGATCACTTCATTTGTGTATGCAACAGAAATAACAAACAGTCTGTTTTCCTCCTCAACACATGGCAATGGAGGACAATCATCTCTTACCTTCGTTTTCTAGTATTCTCAACACTGGCAACATTACCGTGCAGGTAAAAAAAGCAAAGAGAAATACAGACAACCTATGAAATCAAAACAGATTTTATTTTTCTTTCCCATCTGATTTGAGAAGTCTAAGCTAAGTGTGGCTTTCACATTTCAGATTAAAACAACACAGCACTAATACTATTTAGGAAAGAGTTACAGTCACTAAATAGTATTTTTTCCCCTATGTTTGGGATTTCAGCAAAGTAGGGGCTGTGCACTGTACACTGAGCACATCCAGGGCAGACACAAGGAGAAACAGTACTTAGGTCCTTATGTGTGGTAAACAGCGATTTTCAAACGAATGGACTCAATCCTGATTGCAGTTACTTCAGCTGTGAGCTATGAGTGCTTCTACAAAGATGAAAGACTAAAAATAATCCTTAACCATGAAATTACTGAAAACACAGGAGCACTTTCCAACACAACTATATTGCCAGGACTACATAGAAGACAAGTAAAACTGTGCAAGTACCAGGTACTATCCAAAGACTTGAGGTGCTGAAGTGGGTCCAGAGAAGGGCAACAAGGTTGGTGAAGGGTCTGGAGAACAAAATTTGTGAGGAACAGCTGAGGGAGCTGAGGCTGAGGGGAGACCTTAGTGAGATCTCCAACTATCTGAAAGGAGGTTGTACAGAGGTAGGGAGTTGGTCTCTAGTCACAAGTGACATAGTTTAGGGGTGGGCTTGGGACAGTCAAGTTAATGGTTTCCCTCTATGATCTTGAAGGTCTTCTCCAACCTAAATGATTGTATGATCAGAACCTAAAGATCATTGGCACTGCTATGTCAGTTATCACCTCCTTGCCACTAATAACTGTTCTGACCCAAGATTTTGCACAAAATCAGCAGATCCATGCACAACTGGTTGCCGGGTGCTCACATATAAATATTTCATTGATGCTTTCTTGTTTAGTAGCAAGAACTCAAAAAAAGCACAAATGGAATGATATTAAACCCAGAATGAATTAATCCAGACAGACTGAAAACTGGTTTATTACAGATAACAGAATGAAAATAAATCATTTCTCATTAGAGCTCCCTTTTGTTTCTTTATATTAAAAAACCCTGTTGATTAGAGATCTTCAAAACAATTGCAAGAACCAACCAAACCCAACCCACACTGCTCTTTGAAAATTACAACAGAGATAAACCAACAAAACAAAAGGAAGCCACGTTCAGCATCCAATGCACATCTAAATGCAGTCATTTGGGAGCTTTCTTCATTAACATAATTTCATAAGGGCTAGTACTACATTTATTATATAAAAAAGAACCCCATGTCCTCCTGGAGTTAATGACAAATTAAAATCAAATAAAAATGCAGTGACAATAGATAGGCCCAAAAAAGGATATTGGCTTTAAAGAGTTCTCTAATTTGTTTCAGGACTACTAAACGTTATTTCTATGTACTTTATAGTACATTTTGTTCAAAAGACAACAATAACAATGTTAAATGGCCTTACAGAGAAGGGTCCCAAGCCTGCTCTAGTGGCTCTGTGAATCACCTCTACACTTGTGCAGGAGGCATAGGGGACAAGCAGGAGGAGCTACAAGTCTCTGTGCAGTTATATCACTGGAATGCTTCTTCATGAAGGACTTCAGCCACCCCAGTATGTGCCAGAAGGAAAACAAGGCAGCCCTAAAATAATCTAGCAGCTCTAAAGTAATACAGTGTATTGGTGATAAATTCTCATCCAGGAGATGGTCAATGAACCAAGAAGAAAAGACGCTCCACTGAACCTTGTACTTACAAATAACACAGAATTGGTGAGGGATGGGAAAGTAAGGGGCAGCCTTGGCTGCAGTAACTAGGAGACTATGGGCTTCAAGATCCTCAGAGGTAGCAGGGCAGAAAGCCTTAGATTTTAGGAGAGCAGACACCATCTTCTTCAGAGATCTCTTTAAAAGTCCATAGGATGCGGCTCTGAAGGTAAAAGGTAACCAGGAAACTTAGTTTATACTCATGGATCACCTTCTCTAAGCTCAAAGAAGGTCTATGCAGACAAATAAGAAATCAAGAAACCAAGCAAAGGCAGCAAGAGGCCAAGTACTGAGTCCTGAATTTCAATCACAAGAACCTCAGACAATGCTACAGACTTGGGACTGAGTGGCTCAAAAGCTGACCAGCAGAAAAGGACCCGGGGATGCTGGTAGACAGGTGACTTCATATGAGCCAGCAGTGCGCCCAGGAGGCCAAGAAGGCCAACAGAATCCTGGCCTGGATCAGGAATAGCTGGGTCAGCAGAAGATGGGAAGTTCCTGTGCCCTTGTACTCAGTCCTTGCGAGGCCTCATCTCGAGTACTGTGCTCACTTCTGCGCCCCTCATTATAGGAAAAAACATTGAGATGCTGGAGTGTGTTCAGAGGAGAGCTAGCAAGCTCATGAGGAGTTAAGCAAACAAGTTGTATGAGGACAGGCTGAGGGAGCTGTGTGTGTTTCATTTGAAGAAGAGGAGGCTGAGGGGGAACCTCATTGTAGTCTACAACTACCTGAGGGGATGTTGTAGACAGGCAGGTGTTGGCCTCTTTTCCTTGGTGACTAATGACAGAACCATGGGCAATGGTCTGAAGTTGAGGCAGGGGAGGTTTAGATTGGATATTAGGAAGAAATTCTTTACAGGAGAGGTGAGGCGCTGGAACCGCCTTCCCAGGGAGGTGGTTGCATCACCCTCCCTGAAGGCGTTCAAGAAGTGTGTTTAAGAAGCATGGTGCTTTGCAACATGCTATAGTGGCAGCGTGGAGAGGGTTATTCTGCGTTTTTCCATCTCTCAGATATTTAGGGGTTTTGTTGGTGTGGGTATAGTTAGACTGTCATCTAGGAGGTCCTGTCCAACCATGATTATTCTGTGATCTTTGTGAAGATAACTGTATATATTTTCAAGGTCTGAAGCTGTATAAGGACACAAACAACGAAGCACAGAATCCTGCCCCAACAAAACAGCATTAATAACTTTGTTGTTTAATAACAAGAAGAAAAATTCCATTACTCCTGTGTAAAGCAGACCAGAACTTACTCACACATGCATTTACTCACATATTGCTACACTTCTAAAAAAGTCTCTCCTTACTACAAGCTGGAATAAAAAGCCAAGTCAGCAATTCTGCAGAGCGATAATATAACTATTTAATATCTACAAAATAAGTTCTAACCTTTCTTACATACTACCCTCAAGAGAATCCAGAGTATATATAGGAACCTCTGCACAGTTTCTGGAGGGCCCATACTACTTGAGTGCATGATAATCACCCAGTCAAGACACGTGCTGCCTCCAAAACACCAATCATAATCAGCACAAAGATATGCCGGCTTTCTGCGATTAAATGATTTGTCAGTCTGATCCTAAAAGCGATTTGTGCATCTACAGCTCTAGTGAAAGCACGTAACTCAAACACATTTGCTTTCACAGCGGAAGCATCTCAATGAAAGCAGTCATTAGTTTCGTAATTTACTTCTGAACTCGTCAGAGATGCCACCAGCTGAAACGAGACACTTCTGCCTGAATATTGCTTTCTAAGCCCTTTATTACAAGCCATGCTTAAGGTTAAAGACATTGGAGGAAAATAATGTCAGGCTTTCCCTGTTTTTTTGGTATGTGCACTTGACAGGGCCCCATAATATCTTGTGTCACTGCTCCTTGGTTTCATCTTTCCTGAATTCAGCAGGAGGGAGAAAACACTTAAAACAGCAATATGAGGAACAAAAATAATTTGGAGATGAGCTAAGGGCATGTATAGTACTAGACACTTAATTTTTGACACTCACTTTTGAGCTCTATATCTGTGACCTTCATATTCTGCTCCAAGCACTATCCAGAGAGCAACAAAGTTAACACAGACACCTTCTAGCACCAAAGTATGTGTTACCTCAATAACATTAAACTAATAAGACCACAACTACTTTGACAGTCTGTGTCAAAGTATCAGTATAAAATGGGTGCAGTTTTACTGGCACATGCTGTGACTCTTCACAAACTGTGCCCAGGAATTCAACTGCAGATGATTCAGTCACAACTTTTCACTTACTTAGAGCTGTGCTAAATTGCTGCTAATGATTTTTGAAAATCAAAAACTAGGAGAAAAAGCTTTATCAAATACTTTCAGGAGCGGACAAGATTGGCCTGCAGGAACAACTTCTGCATCAATGAAATACTGATGGTTTTATACAATTTATTGAAGTCAGGGCTTAATTCCTCCATGTTATAACAACTCCTACAGGTGACTGGAAACCTTTGTAAGACAGAATGCCCTTCAGGAAAACAAATCAAAGTCCAATAGAAAAACATAGGTAAGAAACACTACAATTATGGATTATAAGTACTGTTCTTTAACTACTGCTCTTGACTCATGCAAAGCTCGTATCAGACAGTTCAAAACATCAACAAACGTTCACCTCTGGAATCAAGAATTTGAAAAATCTTGCAAAGGTGGGTGGGTGTCTCAATGGAGTAGACTGTTGCCTAGAAAAGCAAGGACAAACAGTGATGGAGATCCTGGCAAGATAAATAAAACCAGACTGAATGCAGCACAACCAGTACTGCAACAGTACTGCAATAAACAGAGTAACACTCCAGACCTCTGAAAGACCACTAAGAAGTTACTCTCCAACTCCAAATTATACAAGTCAAGGGACAATAGAAGCATGCAGGTAATAGGTGTTTCACTGTATTTAATCACTGAAACCAAATTAACCCGAGCTTAATTACTGTCATGCCAACACACATAGAATAATCTTGAAGTAACAGTCTAGAATCAGAGCATGAAGCTGAAGCATGGTTGTCAAATTTTTGTACACTTAGGTGTCTCTTAAAATTGTCTCAAATTATGTAAAAAATGTATTTTACATTGGCAATTGCTATTTTGTGAGACTCCTTAGGAAGATAAATTATATCCAAGACTAGTCTTACTTCTAGCCTTTCAAATGAGAGTTCAATGCTTTCTAAGCATTATTTCTTTTCACATTCCTTATTCTCAATTCTGCAGATCCTGTGATGATCAGCAAGGTGAAATCTGCTGTCTTTTTACATCAGGCTGTGCGCATGTGATCCAAGAATTAAGCAGTCCTCTTCCCTTCTAAAAACTGCCAAGCGACTGCAGTACCTAGAGAGTGCAGCATCTTTGAGAGCTTAAAAGAACCCCAACAGCTCAAAATAACAAAATGCTCCAGGTAGACCCCCCCACACCACCCCCCTTGGAAGGCATCACACGTGAAGATACCACACTCCTGATTCCTTAAGTTCACAAACCACAAACTGCTGAAGCCAGTTTACCAACAAGGCTTGTTGTGCCTGTAAACCCCTTGTCAGTAGGTGTTCACTGCTGCCTACTAGCCACAATACAGTACTTGGGCAGGGTGAACTCTGCTCCAACCCTGCACAGTTGCTTCTCCATACTTGTAGTTAACTTTTGCTCTAAATTACCAGGTTCCCAAAGGATGGTCTCACAAGATCTGAGAAACTTAACAAGACCTCAGGTGACCTTCAGTTCTTCAAAGTGAAGATGACACTGCCTCCAGTTTAAAAATCAACCACCCTAAAAGGTACAATAATTTTGTCTAACAAAGCTTTGATCTTGAAATATCAATTAAAAAGTCAAAAGATTGGTTATGTTTCACTTATCCAGTGCTTCATAATGAAAATAAAAAGAGCCATTGCAAATGAAAACATCCCAGTCTTCAGAAATGCAGAAGTGTCCTTCTGCAGTCCTGGCTGGTTACTACCATTACATAGGTATTTGGTAGCACTTTACCCTTGCAGCATATAAATGCAAATTCCTCCTTCACACTGATCATCCAAATACTGGTTGCAACTAAATAACCAGCAACTCAAAATACAATTTTTATGAGCAATTTTGTTCGTTCAGTTCAAATCACAGTAAGGGAAAGAAATCACAAATGTAATCAAAAACATTTCCACAGAGAGAGGGAAAGAGGATAAAGCAGGTTTCCATGGTTACTTTGTTAACTATCGCCACGTTGCTTTTTTCATCATTTAAAAACTACAAGAGACTATAAACAATCAGCAATGACATATTTATTAAGATCTACATTAAAGAAAATTCCTACTGTATGTTTCAACAGCTGACCGTCCAACAAAGCTCTAAAAGACACTGACATCTACTAGTTTTTTGCTATCAACTACATTATGGCCAAACCCTTGAGCAACATGAAGAGGAAGCCCTTGATTCAAGTTCATTTAATATTTCATCTGTAATTCATTTTCAATAGAAGATGATCCCTTGTCTTGAGGCAACGATAAACTTGCAGATGTCTCACTTCTAAGGAAAAGCTCTTGCTTGGCCATCAGCAAAAACTAACTGACCACCAAAGACTGCTCCCAAGGTCTGATTCAACAGCTGCAATTTTAATCATTTACTTCTAATGCAGAAGTAGTTCCTCTTATCTTGACTCATCACCCTAAAGGAAAGATTAATTCTGTATAACAGCATTGTGCAGCAGAAACATCATCTAAATCTGGCTATTTTGATTTTGTGGAACTCCTATTTTAACTTGGCTTCTTACTGTTTTGTGGAGGAATGACAAGTCACTCTGTGGTTACTACCAGTCCTGGGATGCCCCCATACTCACACCTGAGACCCAGAACATCTATACAGAGTCCCCAGCACATGAAAATCTGAAGTATTCTGGAGCCCTTGCTGTTTGGATATTGCACAGCAATGAAGTCAACATGAATACTACAGCAGTTCTCTAGTGCTGATTTCAGTAAAAGGTGACGAGTCATAGAACCATTTAAGTTGGAAAAGACCTTTA
The DNA here is from genome assembly GCA_013397515.1 of Upupa epops. NCBI lineage: Eukaryota > Metazoa > Chordata > Aves > Bucerotiformes > Upupidae > Upupa > Upupa epops. Next base: position 64,131 of record VZRI01008753.1, on the reverse strand, counting down.
AGATCATCAAGTCCAACTGTTAATCCAGCACTGTCAAGTCCGCCACTACACTCTCAGCAGCACATCTTTTAAATACCGCCATGAACTGGGACTTCAGTAAAGCAGTGGAGTCAAATTAAGTGGCATACTGAGAGCCAGACAGTTTTCTAAGCAGTAGTTATTTCCTTTGCTATACCCTTGCCAAAAAGTGTCGTGGAAAATGTTGTGCAGCTTGAAAGCTATCAGCCTGCCTGCCATCTTCCATGCAAACCTCTGCATGGCACATTTGCAAAAAGTCCTATCAGTGAACACATTTATTCTTTTAGACAATTTGTGACTCCTACAGAGGTCCGTGAATCCCTCCTCAATAGTAGTAACCACCTACTTAAGTTACTCCTGAACAAGATTTGATCCTGAGTTACTGCGACCCTCTGACACCACTCAAATGAGAAAATTCATCTTAACAACTCATGGCCTGTTTTGGCGTCCCTCTTCCATCCATCCAGAAACTGTATTCTATATACTTTTTTATATATGTATTATCTTTTATATGTGTATATGTATATTTGGCTTTGACAGAACACAGATTAAAACACTAGAGAAGTTTTCATCCAAATGTTAACTCCCTCATACTGGTCAAAAAATTAAGGGCAGTCCTGCAAATTGCCTCAGCCTCACATGAAGTTGTAAATGCAGTAGTATTCAATATTTTCAGAGTAATAGTCTAATCCAGATTTGAAAAGCAATTGATTGTACCAAACACTAGATGCATTTTGACATAATCTCTAAATCTACCAGAACTGTCTCTGAAAAGCACTCGCACATGGATTGCCATTATCCTTATAGCTAGAGAAGATAATGTTCATTATATAACATCAATATTTGCAAAAAAACAGTAGTGTAAGGCTTATACATCCTGACTCCCTTTACATCAATCAAAGTGGAATTTTGATTTATTTAATACTTTCTACACTTGGTAATATCATGTAACTCAGGCAAGCAAACTCCCTATTTCCTACTCATAAAGTACAGAAAAGCAGAGGCTGACTGGAAGCTGAAGTTACTTCTCAGCTGTCCAGCTACATTGCTTGCAAGAAAATTATGAATCTTCTCCAGGAGAAAAACAATAATCGCCTAATGGCTAGCATCAAGTGTTATCCTTCAGTTGCTTTGACCATAGCTAGTTCTTCAGCACTGCCTGGAGGTTTGCAGTTATATTTTTAGGATATACTATGAAGCCTACAGCTTATTCAAACAATAAGATTAAACAGAAGTCTGAAGGGTTCACTCCTCATTCCTTCAAGAATACAAGTTCCACACAATTATTTGTGACATAGGTGGAAATTTGTGCGAAATTTTGATTTATTTACATGGCCAAATTTTGTTAGGAGCTATAGAAGGAGTGTTTCCCTTTCACACTAAAACCTATATAGGCAAAGATGTTAACTAACGTAGTTTATACAGGTTTTATTGATTTCGCCTTAGTTCCTTAAAAGATCACTTTCTACAACACTTCCTTATTGATAATCTACCCAAGTAATGCAATTAAGAGCACATACAGACTGCAAAAAAATCCTACATAATTTTCCTTTATCCCCTAAATTCTATCTATGATAGAAAGATTCCAAATCAAATAGTTCCTGCCTGTCCTGTTTTATCATCTGTTCTTGGTGTTACGTAAAAAGCTTATACTAAATAACAACATTGAGCTCTTATATAGCATTCTTAATCCATAGATCTCAAAGTATTTTACAAAGGATGATCGTTATCCCACTTCATCTACAAAAAGAAGAAAAAAACATGGAGATATTCACAGTGACATTCAGACCTCACTCAATACCCAGAGTCCACAATAAAGACAGAATTGCACTTTCCATCACAGTACCATGGCTCAGACAGAGCAGCATCTGCAGATGGATCCCAAAGCCTTCCATAACACCAGTAGCCTGGGATTTGCACTCAGCAATTCCATGCACCACCTACATACCACCCCAGAGACAGTACGGCTTTCAATACAGTATTTTATGCTTGACATTAACTAAAACACCTCCCATCCACACCAGCAGCATTTGTTAACAGTGTACTCTGCCTTCTCCTGGGATATCCTGCTTACAGTTCTTACACACCAATGTTGCCATCGGTGCTGTAAATAACTTCAGTAAGGCCCTCTACTCAGCTGTTATTACTGAAATCAATACTGCTGCAGACAGATACACCGATAGCAAGGTCTAATGCCATCACTTAGGTATCTCAAAGTATTTTTACCTCCACACTGAAACTCTCAAAGCACCTGACCTGTGGGTTACTGGATATGAGTTATCAAGCTTCCCACCTTCATCCTTTCCTCATCTCTTTTAGATTTATTTGTCATGCCCACTTTTTGCAACTTGCTACAAGACAGATGCTTAAACTCTAAGACTTCCTTAAGTCTATAAAGTCTCCTGGACTTTTGGAAAACCTAGAACCAAGAATTGGAGCTTGGAGGGGCAAGTTTTGAAAGCAGACTGTGTATTATCCAACTACATGATTACTGGGGCATCAATCTGATTGAAACTGCTGCACAGCCATAAAACAAGCCACAATGCTCTCTACTGCAGCAATGCATCTGATATTGCACCATCCAGACATGATGCTCAGAAAAAATTTTGTAGCTTATGATTAAAGCTAAGGGTTATTGGTTTAACATCACAACCATCTCAAAACCACTTCTGACTAAAAACTAAAGGAGTTAATGCTGAGCACAGAGATGAGCTGAAGAACCATGATCTTCAGGAGAGGATTCAGAAGACTTCAGTCCCCAGAAGAGTCCTCACAATAAAGCAGACAAGTAAGAGGAACAATCAAGTGCTCCTGAACCAAGGATGAAGCAGAGTCATTCCCGATTGCCCTGTGCTAACCCAGCTCGTTCCAAGCAGCTATTCCTAGAATCCCATAGGTTATATGAACACCGGCTGCCTACACTGGTCCTTGCAGTAAGAAAAGGCACAGAAGCAGACACGCAGCTCTTCACATCTTCTGGGACACATCTCCTCAAACAGGACCGCCTAAAAAACACCACAAAGGCACCTTATGGGTGCTGTTCCCTGATACATTGGTCATACAGAGACGGCATTATGGAGTCTTAGTCACATAGTGCCACTGAGTCCCAGCTGGCATAATACAAGTAACACCCAAGTGCAGACACACTAACATCGGCCACAAAGTGCCCATGGGAGCAGCCACCAGCCACACTCCGCCCCGGGCGCGCAGCGCCGGTGCAACGGCTCCTCCTGGCTGCAATGTGGTGCAGCATCCGCCTGGCGTTCTGTGCCGGAGCCCGAGGCTAGGCTGTGCATCGGGGCGGCCCTGTGGGAAAAATTGGGGCTATCTTCTTCCCGAATGAGTGGCATTTATGTAGGAGAACATCTCACAACTCCTTTTCTTTAGGGGTCACCTCAAAGGAGCAGCACCTCAGGATACAGAGGTTTAGTCTAAATCCCATGTTGCTATGGTGCAACTTAAGAGCTGTGACGATAAAAACCACCTATCAGAAACTAAGAGTAGAAATTAGGCTCTTTTCATCATCTTTTTGTATCTGCATTTTTTTAATCTAGCACTTAACAACTCCAATACCACAACAGCCAGAAGCTTCCCCAAACACATCTAAAACATAAACTACATAGCTGAGATTGAAGTTTATACCTTCCACAGCCTACCATTTGGAAGTTGCAATTGTGTCCCTGAACATGGCAAAGCAGCAAATGTGAACAGCATGTGGAAGAAAAAATGTCAATGTTAAAAGCTAGAAAAACATAATAATTAATAACAAGAAAAAGTTAAGATGAAACCTATAAATTTATACTCTAGGTTGTATGAAACCTTTACATGTTTACTATTTATTTTTCACTACAAGTGCATGATAGAATGAGAAGTATACAGAAATAATATTTTTCATATAATTTCTCCTATATTCAGTTCTGTGACTCTGAAATACAGGTTGCTGCAGTTAGAAAAGGCATAAAGTACCTCATACTGAAAACACATAAATCTGTCCAATTCCTGTCCTTATAGTCAGTCAGAGACAAAAACGTTCCTGTGATATAATTTCATAGACTTCACAAAGAATAAATTCACAATTCTTACAATCTCAGGTGGTTCAAGTCTCCTGGGCACATACTTTCTTCTATTATACTGAAATACAACCTTTGATCCAGCTCCATTAAACCACTCAGTGAAATTATTTAAAAGAAGCCTGAACTGAATCTCAAAATACCTCTTGCTGCACAAAGGGCGTATTTCTTGCTCACAGATAGTAACTCGCGCACCCTGTGACCAAAATAACAAACTGTTTTAATTCATAGTTGCAGCACATAAACATGATGAGATCTGTACCTTGTTAATCCCAACTTCCCCACTCCAACAGTTTAAGTTAAATGTCACATTTACATAACATTTACATAAAGATTCCACTTTGTTTATAGAAGCCCCAGCCTTATTTTTGCAACATGCTCGATGCTAATTCATTATGTAACAACAGATTGTTTGCTCTGTCACAAAAGAAAAAACAGGGGGAGGTTTAATTCTGAGAAGGTGTTTGAGACTGCAGTTGCTTGGAAGCTTCATTACTGTCTGACCGAGTTTTTCTGAGTTGGGTTGGGTTAGAAAACAAATTTGAATTCTTTGGACTCTATCCCATTCTAACCAAAGCACCTCAGCTAATTTTACACTTCATGGTCACTTACACGGTTCACACTCACATCTGGTACAGCAGAATGTTAAGGATGGAAGGAAATGGCCTCAAATTATATCAGGAGAGGTTTAGACTGGAAATTAGGAAACATTTATATACTGAAGAAGTGGTCAAGCATTGAAACAGGCTGACCAGGGAAGTGGCCTAGAGGCATTAAAAAAACCCTTGTAGATGTGGCACTCTGTAATGTTATTAAGTGGGTTTGGCAGTATTTGGTTACTGGATGGGCTTTATGACCTCTAGGTCTTTCCCAATCTTAACAATTCTATAATCATAGAATCATTAGGGATTGGAAGGGAGCTTGAAATATCATCTAGTCCAATCCCCCTGCCACAGCAGGATCACCTAGACCAAGTCGCACAGGAACATACACAGGCAGGTCTTGAATGTCTTCAGAGAAGGAGACTCCACAACCCTCCTGGGCAGCCTGTTCCAATGCTCCATCACCCTCATCTATCAGGAATTCCTTCTGATATTTATATGGAACTTCCTCTGTTCCAGTTTGCATCCATTGTCCCTTGTCCTGTCACCACATGACCTTGAGAAGAGCCTGGCTCCATCCTCCTGACACCATGAACTGAGGGGCACAGAACTGGACATGGTACTCCAGATGCAGTCTCACTAGTGAGGAGTAGAGAGGGAGAAGAATCTCTCTTGATCTGCTAACCATCCCCCTTCTGATGCACCCCAGGATGCTGTTGGCCCTCTTGGCCACATGAGCACACTGCTGGCTCAGAGTCACCCTGCCGGCCACTAGGACGCCCCCCCACCCCCAGGTCCCTTTCTCCTACACTGCTGTCCAACAGGTCAGTCCCCAACCTATACCAATACCTGGGGATGTTCTTCCCTAGATGCAAGATTCTACGCTAACCCTTGTACTTCATTCAATTTCTCTCTGCCCAGCTCTCTAGCCTGTCCAGATCTCGCTAAATGGCAGCACAGTCTGCTGGGGTGTCAGCAACACCACCCAGCTTTGCGTCATCCATGAACTTGCTGACAGTACACCCTAATCCCTCATCAAAATCATTAATGAAGAGATCAAATAGGAATGGTCCCAGTAACAATCCTTGAGGGACTCCACTAGATACAGGCCTCCAATTAGACTCAGTCCCATTAACCACTAGTCTCTGGCTTCTATACTGCAGCCAGTTCACAATCCAGCAGCTCACCACCCAATCATCCAGTCCACACTGACTCAGTTTGGCCACGAGGATGCTATGTGAGACTGTCAAATGCATTACTGAAGTCAAAATAGACCACATCCACTGCTCTGCCATCATCTATCCGCCTGCTTATAAAAGGCTATCAGGTTGGTCAAGCATGACTTCCCCTTGGTGAAGCCATACTGACTGTCCCTAATGACCCTCTTGCCCCTGATCTGCCTAGAGACAGCGTCCAGGACAAATTGTTCCATCATCTTTCCTTGGATGGAGATGAGACTCACCAGTCTATAATTAACCTGGGTCCTCCTTCTTATCCTTTTTGAAGATTGGAGTGCCAGTCTCTAGGCACCTCTCCTGACCCCCATGACTTAGTAACGATGATGGAGAGTGGCTTAGCAATGACTTCCACCATCTCCCTTAGCATGTGCGGGTGCATTCCATCAGGGCCCATGAATTTATGTTCATGCAGTTTGCTCAACTTATCCCTAATCCATTCCTCATCAAGGCAGGGTCCTCTTTTGTGTCGACTTCCTCTGGAGCCTCAGCAGTCTGCAATTTGATATCAGGCAGCTCCTTCCCACTGCAGCCCATTTAGATGTGGGCTTTACCAGTGGTAAGGCTGGGTCTTATAGCTGGAATCAATTCAGAACCTTCCAAGCACTGTCTAGCTTGATTATTTTTTTTAACGACCCTTCAGTGTTATCACTGCTTTCAAGAGGAACACAATTAGCTCTGACCCCTTCCAAAGCTGCCAACACCAGCCATCACTGCAAAACTCACAACGCTTATGAAAGCTGAGCCAACAGGTGTCTGCGATGCAGCTGGACATAACTTCAGTATTTTATAAAAGAGCCCTATCCTTCAGCTCCTCTGTGCAGGGGTCTCTACAGATAAATTCATTGCTGATCTTTTCTCTGGTGGCAGGAACCCAGAACTATGCTCAGATTTTTGTTCTTGAGGGAAATCTGGCTTGCTCCAGAGGACAGGTCAGGCATACATTGCTGTGAGAGTTCAGGTTCTTCAGGCTTGAGATTACATTCTGAAGAAACTTTATAGCAGATTTCCACTACTTAAATGGAGCTTAAGAAGGATGGAGACAAACCTTTTAGCAGGGCCTGTTGCCATAGAATGGTCATAATGGTTTAAAAGTAAAGGACTAGAAGGAAGAAATTTTTTTACTATGAGGGTGGTGAAACACCAGCCAAAGCTTCCCAAAGAGGTTGTAGAGGCTCTATCCCTGAAAAGATACGGTCTGGTTGGCCAGGTCTCTGGGCAACCTAATCTACTTGAAGATGTCTCTGCTCATTCCAGGACATGTTGAACTAGATGATGTTTAATGTCCCTTGCAACCCAAACTACTCTATGATTTTGACAGTTATCCTTACTGCATGCCTAGCTAAGTGACCAGGACGGAGTGAACCAAGTTAAACTACCTGGTATCACAGAGGTGAAAGGATGAATCCTTGCAGGACTCTACAGGTAGTAATTCCAAAGTCAGGGCTGGCAACCCAAATATTGGCAAATCAATCCTGTTGCAAGAAAAATGGAGCCTCTTTGATACTGCTTGTCCCAGCTACAGTGTTAGAACATTAGTAGCAACTTACGGACAACCACATCCAACTCAGCAGAGACTGTACAGCATCAAGACTGGTGTTTGGCTCCCAAGAGAGCCAAGCTTCATTTTGCATCACATATGACATCCCAGTAGGGAATCTATGTCTGGCTGCTGGAACCCAGAGTCTCACTTCTAGTACTTGAGTTAAAGGAGGGTGCCAATACAAAGTGAAAGAGACTGTTCCATCAGATCTTGAGTCTTCTGGGTATGTTGGAGAAAAGAGGAAAGCTCATAAGTGCTGGGTTTTGTTGTTGCTGGGTTCTTTTTTCGTTGGTTGGTTTCTTTTGTTGGGTTGGGCTTTTTGGGTTTTGTTTAGTTTTGGGTTTGTTTTTTTTAAAAAAAAAACAAAACACAATCTATCAGGGACTGTAAGATCTGCTTATTTTTTTTAAGCAGGGGTATAGACCTATTCAATTTGAATACTGTTGAGCTTTTCTGCGAGTCTTACACTCAGTGACTTACCTCAGAAAAGAGCTGTGATGGTTTTAGGAACAAAATGTCTGCATTTTAGAAAAAGTTAGACCTCATAGGAACTGTTCTCAGAGGTACCTTTGTGAACAGATAAGGAGAAAAAAAACCCAGACTCTCTCAATTTTTCTTAAACTAGTTATTAGATAGTTGATTAACATCATTATTCTGGGTGGCATGGATATAGGTGGCATCCTACAGGATTCCACAGAGAACAAGAGAGAAGCTGAGACATTTGATGAACATACTTCAATTTTTTGTGAGTGTTCCTTATTTTGCAGCATGATTCCTCTTTTGCCATGTGCCCATTCTGTCCTTACCTGGAAATGGTTTTTATTCTAACTAAAAGTCAACAGAGGTGGCAATCCCAGATCCAAACTGTACCTTTTTTTCTTGAGAAAACTAGAAAAGGGGATTATTTTAAAGTTTTGTATTTCAAGAATCTTTGCACCACTTAACGGGCTAAACCTACATAACCAGCAACTATAAACTAGCCAAGATAATTGCAAACCGTGGGGTGAACTGCAAGCTCTGCCAACAGATGGACACCTCTGTGAGACACCAGGGGTGTGTGGTCCTGTAGCTCTTTTCAAAGCCTGTGCTTTCAAAGACCTGTGCTGAAATGAGCATGATTCACACTATTTTTTCAAAGGCACAGTGAGTGCTGAAAGCATGGAGATTTTTCAAAGGACCATGCCTCCAGGAACCATCATTCTTCTCCACTGCCCTCATCAGCGCTGCCCTACAGGAAGTACTGTTGGCATAAAGACTAAATATTCTCATACATTCACTATTTTATTTCATCCAATGCCCAGTTGTCAAGACTATATAAAATGCAAGAATAAAACTGCTCCAGTGAGCAAACAGCACTAGGAAGCCTCTCTCTTGCTTGTTCCACTCTAAGCTGCTATCCCAAAGACTTATTTTCAGGCATTTTGGAGCTGAAAATAAACCTACTGCTCCACTCTGAGAATGCTTAGCAGAAATAGTAATTTCTGTCTGTCTCCATCCCCCTTCTCCACTACAGTCACAAGGAAAAAGCGTGTTTGTCTAGTAAATGTGTTATTTAAATAACACAATAATTCTGCTGATCCTAATAGAAGTAACAAATGCTTCATTTTATTTATTTTATAGCACTGTACGAGAACAGTGGGCAAATGACCTTCCAAGCACGATAGGTATTATACTTCCATTGGAGAGTATCAAAAAACATTTTTTATTGTAAAATTATTGATCTTCCCCCATGAATTTCCAGGATTCCTTCTTGAAACACTGGGGTCTAAGCAACAAACATTTGAGGCCCAGACCCTGATGTACACAACTGCACTTCAGTTTCCAATAGTAGCTCCATGATGCCACCAGCTTTCGCAAGTGATTAGAAATCTGGTCTAATAATCCAGTACAGCTCAAGCCAGTAAGCACCATGTAATTAGCTATTTCAGAATAATATATACTTTTTGATAAAGTTTTAAAGAATGATTGGATTTTTAAACCTTTCCAACCTATCTTAAATAATGACTTTCCTCACACAAAAGAACTCCAGACTGCAAAAACTAGTTCCCTAGTGCAGCACACAAATTCATTAACCTCCCTTTTCTTGCTGAATTACTTTAATTGCTGTATTCTTCTTAATGCCAGCAAACAAAACACACAATTATTCCACTTTCCTTATCTTCAGAATAAAGTCCATCCTAAACATTAAAATCAATCAAGTTTTCCAGGTAATTTACAGAAAATTCTCCCTTATTAGAAAGTATGAAAGTACTTGAGTTACCATGGAAAAAAATATGTTAAAAAGCTTTTCTTCAGTAGAAAGAAAATTCAGTTTTCCTCAGGAAAGAGCAGAACACTTACTGAAATTTCTTGATTCAGGGTTTTCATGAAGGACCCCTGAAAAGGTTCCTTAAAGAGTGACACTGGGTATCTACCCAAGCCAAATAATTAAAGTTTCCCAAACTAATATATAAATGGAAGACAAATGACAAGCTAACCACATAAAATACCAAGTTGTATTGAGTTTACATGGCCATCTCTACTTTTAACAGTGTTTTTTAATATGGAATTGCAATTCAAGACAAATATCAACTTACCTGACCAGGAAGCGATGCAGCCCAACATCAAAACTTCTGTAAATGAAAAAAATAGTGTTCTGTCATGTATTGTAGAAACTCTCTTTCATAACAATTTGTAATAGCAAACAAAGTGAAAACAGACAAACAGGCATGAAAGTGTAATACAGTTTTCCTTCTGCAGTACATGAAATGTAACATGATTACCACATGAAAAGATTTAGATGCACATTAGAAACCTCACAAATTCCTTGCTCCAGTTTTTCTTTAATAAACCTGCAGCATTCACAGTAGTATAACCCATACAAAGCATAAATTGTATATATTTATTTACTGCAAATAATTTAAGTATACTGATAACTCATGTCTCATACAGGTCAATCCTCTAATACAATCTAATATAATGTGTGATTCTTTCTTGCCTCTTTTTTTGCTCTACACTGCACTAATGCACAAGGGATTGCTATAAATTCTTTCCATGACACAGACTAATCAAAGAACATTGTGCAGACAGTGTTGGAATATCTTAAGCTCTTGATAACCCTCTTACCAAAAAACCTAATTGGTCATTTAAGTACAATAGGAAGGCGATCAAATCGCCATCTCTGGCTATGACACGTATATCTGGAGTATAGGGACATGGTTTAGTGGCAGACCTGGGACAGTTGGGGTATGGTTGGACTCTTTGATGATCTTGAAGGTCTTCTCCAACCTAAACAATTATATGGTTTAATTTTAGCAGTACTGCCTGCAGTGTGCTGCCTTGTACCTGAGGCAGCAAGAGAAATCATCAAATAGTAAATGGTAACAGCAGATTGACAAAGAACTGTAGAAATCTCATGACATAACAGGAAGGGAAAGTCCACTGGTTCATAAGGGTGGAAAGGTGGGAAGTATGTTTCTCACCTAAAAACTGTCCTGTAACAGAAAATATTCTGCTAGGAGCATGCACTGAATGATTATTAATCCTGTCTTTTCACATCCCTTCCCTAAAATCATTCCATATTTTAAATTGTTACGTTACTGTGCAGTTGCACAGCACAAAGCGATTCAGTTATCATTCTGCATTCCACCTGCCTGGACACAGTCTGTAATTTGGTTTCTCCTCTTCACTAAGATATTCTCTGTTGTACATTCCGTCTTTGGTAACAGAGCAGCCCACAGTGCACTCTGAAAAACCTTTCCTTCCTAGGACCAAGCACTTCAGCATTTCTCAAACTCTCCTGGCTTCTTCAACAGCAATGACCACACCCAGTGTAGTCTTCTGAAGGACACAGCTGAGCTTCTTGTGAGGAATATGAATGTATCTGCCTTTGACACTGAACAAAATGCCAAAGGACCCAAGTCACATGCTTAGAAACTGAATGGTCCTGCTAACTCAAGATGATAAAAGCTGGTGGAGGTTGGGGTAGACAAAGCTGAGGCAGACTGGATTCAAACAGTGAGTGACAAGAAGACAGTTTGCTGCGGATTTACATCCCATCTTTTCTCTCATTTTTCACTCTTTCCAGTACATAATGCAGTCATTATAAAAAAAAAATCTATAACCTGAATTCATATGAGCTTTAGCTATTAAAATATGTCCACAAAATATCAGTAAGCATTAAAAATAAACACACATAGAACCAATTTATTAGAATAAATAACAAGGGAAAGAAGATCAGAGCTTCACTAGGTGTAACTCAGCATACCTATGTCCCATTAATCCTCTGCTGAAAAATTGTAGCCAACTACCTAAGAACCTAAGATCACAAATTCTCAGCAGTGTGACCAGTCATTTAAAGATGCAACTACACAGTGACCAGTGGAATTATGAAAACACATAGTAGCATCAGAGCCTACAGCTAGACTTTAAAAGACACCTGGGATGATATAACATTAGTTCGGAAAGCAAGAGCAACAAGGCTGAACAATTTCAAACTGTAAATGGAAGAAGTAGCTGCACAAAGTGAAGCTGTGGAGATCAGATGCTTTTAAGCATCTAGGATAACAAACAGACACTGTAGAAGGCAAAAACTAGTGAAGAGCTGTAAGTTTGGGAGGTTTTGACAAAAACCTACCACAGACACTTTCAACCTTTCTGATTGTTCATATTTAAAGTAACTACTACATTGATATTGAAATACCTACTGCATTTAAGTCTACAAGTGAAGTGAAAATACAGCAAAGCAGCAATAGATGTAATTAATCCCTCCATTCTCAGATGGAAAAATTAACAAGGGGTGAGGATGGCTTGCATAGCAGATGGTAACTTGGGGGTGGAACAGGCAACTTTGTTAAATGAAAAAATATAATTAGTAATCACACTGTATTTGTGTTAATTCCACAGCGATCTCTTGAACACCACAAGAGCCTACCTATTGGGCATGACAGGGTGCCCTTCACAAATAACACAGAATTAACCCTACCATACATACATAGATGTGATTACCTACTGTCTATGAAGTGCCCTCATAATTTGAAATAAGATAAAGAGCATGATTTTCTGAAATAAGTTGTAATTAAAAATTAAAACAAGGGGAAGAATAACCATAGTAGTACAAGAAAAAATTATTTGCCATTTAAATTCTTTATACTACTCAAATGTCAGTATATTAATACTGTAGTTTAATGTAGTGTTTTATTATTTTTTTTTGAGAAATAACATGTAAAATCTAGTTTACCAAAATGGTACTGATACTCTTTGAATAGGGCAGAATCTTGAATACTCAGTGAATGATAAAGAGGAGATATATTTAACCCCCACTTCACAACTGCATTACTCACTGAGGGCAATTCAATCACTATTTTCTTTACAAAAATGTCTCAAATTCTTTTCCTCTGAAGGATAGTTTTGAGTCAGTTCTTTGTGAAACTTCACTGCCTTTGTTAAGTGTGGACAGCATAGTTTCTAATATATCTCAAGAGAGGATTATTCACATAATCCTTCTTAGACACATAATCGCAGAACATCTTTGCTTGGAAGAGAAACCTCCAAGATCATCTAGTCCAACCTTTGACCCAACACTGTAAGCTTACCACTAACCCATGTCTGTAAGCACCAGGTCCACAAGGTGTTTAAATACCTCCAGGGATGGTGACTCCACCACTACTCTAAGTAGTCTGTTCCAGTGAAAAGATGTTTCCTAATATCTAGCCTAAATCTCCCCTGGCACAGCTTTAGGCCATTTTCTCTCATCCTACCACATGCCACCAGGGAGAAGAGGCTGTTCCTCTCCTCACTGCCACCTCCTTTCAGGTAGTTGTAGGGAGTGATAAGGTCTCTCCCTCAGCCTCCTCTTCTCCAGATGAAAAAATCCCAGTTCGCTCAGATGCTCCTCACAGTACTTGTGCTCTAGGCCCTTCACAAGCCTTATTGCCCATCTCTTGGTAAATTAATCTCAAATTCATCTCTTCCCAGTATATTGACTGGAAATTAGTGACTACTAATATGCATTTACTGAAACAGCAAGGTTTCAAAAAACAGGTTTTTTTCAAAATCTCTGTGAGGATAAATCTCGCCTCAAGGTACATTTTTTAAACTACTACAGACATGCAGTTTCTGCTTTGGAAACTAAATGCATAATGCAACAAGCTGCCTCCAAATCTGCATTCATCACAAAGCTGATGAGGGTTGTAAGAGAGCCCTTTTATACAGAAAATGCACGAAAAGGCACAAACATGCTGGTATGAAGCACAGTCAGTAGCAAGAGGGCATGTACTGAAATTTTAATGCAGATGATTCCCAGAACAATATAAAACCCCTCTTTTTGCCACGGGGATGGAGAAAGGCAGATATACAGGCCTGAGAGCCAGACAAGCAGACCTGTGACAAGTTTCTGCTCATGCTGTTATTAGGGTATCAATAAGGCCAGTCATCTCTTTCTCCCTTGAGTTATGGGTTACTTTAGGCTAGCTCTGAGATTTCCATTTTTCAAGTCCTGTACCCACTACCCACCACTTAAGAGTGCTGCAGTGCACGGCCCTTCCACTGTATCTGCATACTCTGCTCTTGCAAACTGATAGAAAACAGGATCAGAAGCTGGTCAGGACCTCCTACTAGGAGCTGATTCACACATTTCTGGCCACATTCCCTAAGCTCAGTACAGGTGATGAAAAGATAGAGCCATGGATTGACCATGCACTGACAGACTCTTGTTTGCTGAGCATCACCATCCAAATGCCCACCCTGGTCAGCTCTCTTTATAAGCACACATTGTCCAATGGATCATTTCTCGTTCCATTTTCCACAAAGCTTTGCCTTCCTTTAGACATCTGAATTCTGGTTTCACAGAGGATGTGAGTGAGCCTTCAAGACAGAACATTTTCATTCAATTAAGTGATGCCAACCTATGTTATTTAAGGGCCTGATCCCACACCCACCTAGATGAAAAGCACAACTCATTAGGTGCATTAGGAATTCCAATTCACAAGTCCATTATGATGGCTGAAAGACCTCCCCATCTCACCAGAAAATTTGACTGCAATACCTGATTCCCAGTAATCTACAGAATAATAAAAACCCCATAAATGCTGAGCAAGTATCACAAGCACACAAGTCAGTTTTAAGTACAATCATTTGAGTTGCCAAACCCTGATTTATCTTATCCATATTTTTAAACAATATGTTGAAGAAAAAACAGCACAGCTTGGTTCTCTATCAGTTCCCTCCCCAGAAACATTATTCCTGGAAATAAAATACAAGCCATCACACAATGTGTAGCATGGCCTGGGAAGCATCTGGGTAACCAAACACTTTAGCACAGGTGCCCACTGCAAACAGCCAATATATGACTAGTACCATGACTTTAACTTCAGGCCCTACCTTCAGGGCAGCAGATCTAGGTAGGTAGTTTTTTCATTTCCCACTTGTAAAAAGTTCAAAATCAGTAATGTAGGTGGAGAGGGGTAAATGTGATACTGTGCACCCAGGGACTATTTTAGACAGAAATCCCAGGGACTTTAAAAACAGTCACATGAACCCTTCTGAACAGAAAATGGAATGGTGTCATTTCTATACACAGGAAAGCAGTTCAAGTAGCAGCACTACCCTGCACTTCACTAGAGCAAACAATACAGTAATTGCACTTAAATATCTTCAAATCAGACTAAGTCACCACTTCTGATGGGGATGAAATCCGTCAAGTTGGTTATTTATTACAGCCTCAGTTCTTGCTGCCCCGTGGGTATTCGTCATAGCTGCTGCAGCATTTCTGTAACTGTTCTCAGCCCTTCCTTTTACAAACATGGATAAACTTGGCATTAGAAAGTCTAACTCATTCACATACCCTTAGAGTAACTCACTCCATTTAACTGTAGAATAGTGTTTGCAAGACTACCACTTTGATTAGCAGCCTTTGCAAATAAATCTGGCTTTAAATCTGGCTTGTTGACAGTGAGCTGCTAAAAGCCTCTCCCACACCAGAGCACTGAGGTTATTCAATGACAACAACAA
Source organism: Upupa epops (assembly GCA_013397515.1). NCBI lineage: Eukaryota > Metazoa > Chordata > Aves > Bucerotiformes > Upupidae > Upupa > Upupa epops. Next base: position 48,674 of record VZRI01008753.1, on the reverse strand, counting down.
ACTCAACTTGCTTCAGTGTCCCACTTCCTCAAGCAACATCTTACAGCAGGGATGCCCCAAAGACTCCATAAATTCCCCAGACAGACACCTCATCAGTTAGCAGTTCTAAATTGCATCCTCCTATTCCTGCTCTTATCTTCCAGCCAGCAACCCCTCAAAGATGAAAGCTTCCATGTTACAAACTACTACAAGTCCAAAGCATGCTTAAAGTCTTGTCTGAAGTTTATCACAGGGAAAGCGGATTGCAAGGTCTGCACACAGGCTTTGCAAGCACAATTATTTAATATCTCCGTGAATTATAAGTCTTTGCTAAAGCAAAGTCCCAAGAGAAGGTCTAGCCACTGAGTAAGTATTTTTCAAATATTTAAGTAGTAACTCCTACCAATTGATTCATCATCATTTTAGTCATTAAATATAGATCTAGGAAAGTTACAAATGTTATCAGAAGACACTTTTGCCTTAATGTATTCAGATGTACTGTTTCCTGCAAGTTTACTTGAAAACAACAAATTCAAAGCAAAGCTTGTCTCTTTAGTGACTGTCAGCGCACACTTCTTCCTAAATAATAGATCGGGCACCATGCTAGGATACACTACTTAGAAAGCAGATGCAAGCTTAAAACAGAAAAGCAATTAAAATTGTCACAGGAAATATTCTACAGAAATACATCAAGCAAAATGAAAATCCTCTTCTAAAAAGACCAGACTGTTACGCTTGGGGCTTTTTCCAGTGGGACAAGACAATGAATTATGAAAAAAGAGATGGAATCCAATCCAATAATCCATTTGGATGTATCTGTTGCTCAACCTATGGAATATAGTTTTGGACACTAAGCCTTGAAAGTTGCATTGCAATGTTTTTTAGGACCCTTTTGCCACATGCAATTATGTTCTTGGAGCTGTCCTTTCTCACCTCAGCCTTTCAATTAGTGCAAGACACTTAGTGGAGTCCACCCACATAAACTTTACACTCTGCCCACTGATATGGTATTGGAAGCAGGAATAAATAGATATACAAACTTCTCTGACATTCTTTCAAGTTAAACAATAAATCCTATCATTTCCTATTCAAATAAAACATCTTCATTCTTACCATGGAAACATGAAGCAAACCTTGACTCAACACAATGAAAAAAATTCCTGTTTTAGTGAATTCAGTGTTCTTTTAATCAAGATGTTAAGAACCTGCTTAAACCTACATCTCAAGCTTCAATGGACTGCCTTTCGTTTGTGAGCTCTGATGCTGTTTTAACCATCTGCAATGCAGCAGGCTAGCCATAGTAATAATTGCTTTCAGCTCAAATGTAAAAATACAGCTAAGAAAGAAAACTGGGTTTTTTGAAAGAGGAAATATGAAGACTGCCAAATTCTTTTATATCATATCTTTGACAAGCAATTTCTTGTTACAGTAATAAGCAGGATTTGTAAATACATTAAGATATCTTTATTGCATTCTCTGACACTTGCTTAAGGACATACCAGAATTTCAACATTTCATGCTTAGATAAAGCACTTTGATTTTCTGTGCTGTTTCTTCCTGGAATGATTCAGCAGTACCAGGCTGATTTTTGGTCTCTTCCAGGAGAAGAATAACCAAAGCTGCCACTATGTTCAGCCTGTGCCCATCCTGACAAAGGCAAAATCAGCAGCAAAACCCTCAGTGATCTCAATAGAAGCAGAAATACCTGGACTGGCTCTGGACAGCCTGTATAATGCAGGATGCAGTCTAACTTCGGTTTAATTTTTTTATAGACACCTTCACCTCCAAGCAGAGGTCAAAAAGTCTCATCTGTAGAGTTTTGATTAGCTGGGAGCTCAAGCTGGAGACCTGCACAGCAAAACTGATCTGCCATAAGATAGCTGTAAGGAGGAAGTTTTTTTGTGGACCACAAAGACGTCACAAACTGCTCACGCCTTCCAGCCATCAAATTGCATCCCTCATCTCAATATGTTCAGTTGTTCCATTTCAATTTAAACTTACAACTTGTATTGTAGCAGAAAGCCTGAGGAAGATTTAAATGATTATAGGTAGTGATTTCTCCCAACCCTGCAATCTGCTGGCCCAAGACAAGAAGAACATTAGAATTAGAATGGTTCAGGTTGGAAGGGACCTTAAAGATCATCTAGTTCCAACCCCCCTGCCATGTACAGGGACACCTCCCACTAGACCATCTGGCCTTGAACACTTTCAGCAAAGCAGCAGGTATAACCTCCCTGGGCAACCTGTTCCAGTGTCTCACACCCCTCATCATGAAGATTTTCCTCCTGATTTCCAGTCTAAACCTCCCCTCATCCAGCTTGAAACCATTATCCCCGGTCCCACCACTACAAGCCCTTGTAAACAGCCCTTCCCCAGCTTTCCTGTAGCCTCCTTCAGGTACTAGAAGGCCACTATAAGATCTTCCCCGAGTCTCCTCTCCTCCAGGCTGAACAGCCTCAACTCTCTCAGCCTGTCCCCATAAGAGAGGTGCTCATCCAGCCCTCCAATAATCCTTGTGGCCCTCCTCAGTACATGTTCCTATAGTTTAACATCTTTCCTGTGTTGAAGGATCCATTAAGCAGGCATCACTCATTGCCAATATTAATGTAAAATCACACATGGGTCTGCCTACTTTGTAGGCACTAACACAAGAAATTAGTTCTGTTTCTCTTGTTTCCATCACATTAGATCTTGGTGATACAGTTCAACAGATGCTTTCTTCTTACAAAAAGAAAAGTCTCATTTGTATTCTGCTAATCTCTCCTAGAAGCCTTGAGAAGAAATATTACTTTAATTTTATACCTTCTCTGATTCTTCAAAGGTCTGTGGTACCTCACAGAAAGTGGATGAAGCCTAATGCCCATTAGTGGCAACTCCCGTGAAGGCAAGCTCTCCTTCAGTCTTCCTCAAACAGCATGATTGTCCAATTACTACAAGATCCCTCTCCTTACTGCAAACACAACAATCTAATTTATTAATAGACATTACTCAATTTCTACAGTGGCTGTGGGCAGGGAGAGAGCTGTATGCCAAATGTGAGCAGCAATAATAGTTTGTACCTATGCAGAGCTCATGTCAAAATACTGTGAAGAATGGACTTCATGGGTGGTCAGTACTAGGTGGGCTTAGCTTGTTTGGTAAAAAAGTCCAGAAATTCAAATTACTGTAACAAAACAATCACTACACAAATAAATTTCCAATAATTGCACAATTTAGACCCAAGAAAGATTAGGGTGCCTTATTATTGCCTCTTTTCATACTCCAAAAAGAAACAAGTAATAGAATTTTTCTCCCCTACTGAAAAAATTTAATAAGCCTTTTAAAGCTTTAATATAACCAGCAAATTGAGCTGTACAGTAGGTAAGAATTGTAGCATACACTAATTTGGCTGACGTCAAAAGCAGTTAAATCTTTTATCTCTATCATGAGAGAATGACTAACCAATCCACAACTAAAGCATCTGTCATATATTCAGGTGACATGGTAAGCTAAAAATAACATGCCACAGACTGATGCTCAGCTTTAAACATCACAACAGTTAACAAAAAATGCAACCAGTAATCAAATCAGGAAAAGTGCTTTTATTCTCCTACTAAAAAAAGGTGCTGTAATTCTGCATTTAAATGCCAAACCTTTGGAGAAGCAGCTTAAGTTTTAACAGTTAAAGGTTCTGTGTACGTCCACAGCCTTTCTAAGGAGGATTTTCGTCCTCAGACCACCCTGACCCCAGCTGTTACTCTACACAGCAGCTAAGTATTTGAGCACACTGCTTAGAAGTACCACAGGGGGTGCAGATAATAAGAGCAAACAAGATGACCCATACATCCTGCTTTATACTCAAGCCTAAGCTTTATGTACCAACAGCAGGAAGAAAGAGAAAGGAAAGACCTCTCTCTTTTTTGAGACTCTTGTCAAGCATCTTCAAAGATCACAAAAAAGGCTTTTCAAGAATGAAATCTAATATTCTTTACGATTTTTAAAAGCATATATGATGGAGGGGATTGAAATAACAGAGTTTAGACAATATAACACATGAAGTAAGCCTTAGCATTAGTTAATTAGTAGTTAAGGTAAAGTAAGCATAGAATCATAAAGGATCAGAGCAACCTTGAAAGACCATCTAGTCCAATCCCCCTGCCACAGCAGGAACACATCCAAACGGGTCTTGAACATCTTCAGAGAAGGAGACACAACCTCCTGGGCAGCCTGTTCCAATGCTCTATCACCCTCACTCATCAGAAATTCCTTCTGATATTTATATGGAACCTCCTCTGTTCCAGCTTGCACCCATTGTCCTTTGTCTTGTCACTAGATCACCTTAACAAGAGCCTGGCTCCATCCTCCTGACACCCACCCCTCATATATTTATAGATGTTAATGAGATCACCCCTCAGTCTCCTCATCTCCAAGCTCAAGAGACCCAGCTCCCTCAGCCTTTCCTCATCATTGTCTTCATTCCTCTATGCTGGACACCCTCCAGCAGCTTTGTGTCCTTCAACTGAGGGGCCCAGAACTGGATACAATACTCCAGATGCGGTGTCACTAGCGCAGAGTAGAGGGGGAAGAAGAACCTTTCTCGACCTGCTAACTATCCCTGTTCCCATGCACCATAGGATGCTGTTGACCCTTTTGGCCACAAGAGCGCATTGCTGGCTTATAATCATCCTGCTGTCCACTAGCATCCCCTAGGACTTTCTCCTACACTGCTGTGCAACAGGTCAATCCCCAACCTATACCAGTGCCTGGGGTTGTTCTTGCCTAGATGCACTTACCCTTGTTGTCCTTCAAACAATATTATTTTGAGGAAATTAGACAATTTCTAATATCAAGGACAGGAGACAATTTGGAAAACAGGTAACAGGAACTTCATTGTGATGAAAATCAGCCTTGCATGTCAGAAATAGGCTTCAGCCAACTTTGTGGTTACTGATTTGTAACAACGCAATCTTCTTGCCAAGATTGCTGCCATCCACCCAGAGACCCCAGCCCATGAGCACCACGTGTTACTATGTAAGTGCAAGGAGGAGACCTATGTTAATAAGTTCCTAGAACTAATACCTAATACCTATATCTCAGAAACTTAATGTGTATGCATGATTATGTCTTTATGTATGAGAACATCCAATATAACACAGCAAACTTGCTCTTCAGTGCACACGTTAGTTGGAGTGATCCCCCATACCGCCCAGCACTGCAACAAACATACCTGCTTCTATCTCTTCCTGAGTTGGGGGTTATTCATGCACATCATTTTTGCGAGCCAGCTGGGAGCCTCTCTGCCTTGCCGCTGGACCCAGCTGAGCAGGGGGACCCCTTAGGCATGCTCTGGGATCTTCTCAGAAGGACTCCCATTGCTCATCCTATCACCATGGAAGCAGACAAGACTCATCAGCAGATCAGGTATGTGTTAAGGGGAACCTGTAAGTCATAACAAGATGTCCTACTTGAGGTGTATGAGCTGTGGGGTCCCCCTGGGATAAAGTCTGGACTGGGAACTGTACGGGAATCCTGGTAACAGGCAGCATGGCAATTCTAGGGTATGATGGTTCTATGAAGCCAGGGGCATACATCATTTTAATCTTAGTGAGAAGGTGTATTAACAGCTGGTTATATTGTCTGTTAGAGATCCTTGGTACTATGTATTTTAAACTTACAGTGCATTAACTTCAAGGTGTTTTGGGAGGAGTGGTGGTTAACATGTTTTAATGATTTCGATTTTGTTAACAGCTTACATGACTTTGTGGGAATTGTGTGACTGAATGAGATGCAGGACTCACTGCAAAGCAATTGGTGAATGTGGGGAACAGAAAATCTGTTTGCCAGGAAAGATTTGCATCACAGACCGAGAATAAGCATTTGTCCTTTATGCAAAAGTCGTGTCTTCAAGTAGGTTAAGAACTGCAGGTGCCATAGGCATAATCAGTCTCTCTCTCTCTCTCATACATAAGATGGGTACTTCCCAAAATAAAGCAGAGTTTATTTTTAGTCCCTTAGGAAGTATCCTTACTCATTGGAATGAGATTGGGGGTCCAATGGGTGGGAATACAAAATGCTGTTTTTGAGAAGAGAACGAAAATAGGACAAAGTGAAATTTGTTATGTGTTTTTCTCTTAAGAGGCCATCCAGAATACCAGAAAGATTGTGGAATAGTCCCTCCTCGGGACTCAATAGTTCTCATCCTGAAAAAGAGGGGCAAAGAAAATTACAGCAATGCTGCTCTGTGTGTAATATAGGTCAGAGATGTATACGTCCAGATAGGATTCAGGAGACACCTGTAATGGACCATTTAAGGCCACCCTGGAAAGGGAACAGGAATGAAGTAGAGAGTGTAGTGTCAGACTCTGACATGCCCACACTAGAAAGACACCCCCGGCAAACCTGTGGCAAGCAGAACTAGGAGCAAACAAAAAACAGCTGTCATACAAGCACCTCTGAGAGAGGCTATAGGGCCAGAAGGGGACCTGGTCCTAATAAAGGTACCTGTTTTTTTGTATGATTCAAAAAGTAAGAGAAATATGGTTAAAAACTACAGGAGTGATCCTATGGGAGTAACAGAACATTTTCACTTATTAGTAAGGCAGCGCAATACTGACTGGAATAATATCCAGCTACTATTGGGAAGCCTTATTGAGACTGAAAGGCAATTAGTTTTACAAATTGCCCAAAATCTGGCAGTAGACAGACTTTGGAACACAGTGGAAGATGTTAGGAAAAAAGAAATAAAATCACTGTCCTCTTTTAGATCTTTGGTGGAATCCAAATACCATACCAGGAGACAAACCTGAGGCTTATAGGGATTGGATAATTGGAGGATTAGAAAGAGTCATCCTGAAAACAATTAATTGAGCCTTTTATATGCTATCAGAGTCCAAAAGAGTCACCCACCAAATTTTTAGACAGGTTAAGAGAAGCCATGAGAAAACTCTCCTCTGCACCCAAATTCAGAAATAGGGATTCAGCAGCTAGTGTCCTTATTTATTGAATATCCGAAGGAAGTTACAGAAGCTAGAACAGCAGAAGACAGGAACCTGGAGACCCTGTTGGACAACTCATGGAAAATATACCATAGTAGGAAAAACAAGGAGAAAAGGGAAAATATAATGGCTAGGAAGGTACAGATATCTGCAGTGCAAGGGAATGAACAACCTAGAAGATGGAGGACTAGAAGACCACCCATTAGGATCAATCTAGTGTGTGGTATAAAAAGAAGGGACACTGGCACTTATAGCTAAATTTTTAGTTTTTAATCAAGCTATGATTGCAATTGAGGAGTTAGCAACAGTAAGGAGAGCATGAATGTAATTTTTGAAACCTTCAAGTTTTAAATTTGGAAAACAATTAGGGATGTATATGCCAAATTTATCTAAGCCATTGCTGGGCAGCATCTGTTAGAGTAATTAGAGGCAGAGAGAAAGTTTGTAAATGGGAAGGTTAAAATTAGACTAAAAAATGACCAGTTTATTGAAGTTTTAAGTTTAGCCTCGATAATGTCTCAAGGAATTCAGGAGTGTCAGAAGAAGTTTTAAATCAAGTGTGTCCTAGAACATGAACAAAAGAATCACAGAATCACCAAAAAACCATGGGTGGAAAGGATCTACTAGATCAGAGTCCAACGATCCCCACTCCAACAAATACCTAATATCTGACCAATGGAAAAAACACAATCCCCTCCATGCCTGCCACAAATCACCATGTCTACACACTTCTTAAACACCTCCAGGGATAGTGACTCAACCACTTCCCTGGGAAGGTCATTACAGTGCTCAACCACTGTTCCTGTAAAGAATTTCTTCCTAATATCTAATGTAAACCTCCCCTGCCTCAACTTCAGACCATTGCCCCTGGTTCTGTCATTAGTCACCAAGGAAAAAAGGCCAACACCTGCCTGTTTACAACATCCCCTCAGGTAGTTGTAGACTACAATGAGGTTCCCCCTTCTTGGCCACCTAGGCACACTGCCGGCTCATATGAAGTCAGCACTCTCAGGTCTTTTTCTGTTGGGCAGCTTTTGAGCCACTCACCCCCAAGTCTCTAGCATTGCCTGGGGTTGTTGTGACCAAAATGCAGGACCCAGAACTTGGCCTTCTTGTCTTTCTACACAAATATGTCCAAGAATGTGATTAGTTTACAGCAATTCATTGAGATTTTGCATGTAGGCCACTGTTTTTTTTTTTTTTTTTTACAGAATCACTGAATTTTTAGAGCTTTTCTCAAATTTTTACAATAATGAAGCAGGTAAATCAGACTTAACTGCTAATGGTTTCTTTCAAATCATACCCCAGAGGCCATTAGTGCACATCACTGAAACATCTGTGAGATAAACTTAACGTGTTCATATAAAAGTGTGTATGTGCATCTACATGCAAAATACAACCCTCCTGGTCCACCCATTAGCACCCACAAAAATGGAGGGGCTCACATGTCAGAGTTTGACCTGATGAAGAACTAGGGTATGAAGTACAAGGTGGCATCTATAACTTGGAGCACAGTAGTTAAAAACAGCCAGATTTTTTTCCCATCATTGCATTACTTTAGCAGTATTTTTTTGACTCCATTTTCTTTATGCTGGATGAAATTGTTTTCTGTGATGACTACTTTTCAAATATTCCTTCTCAAGGCCTTCCTGAAGAACCTCTTCTTAATACTTTAAGAAAACGTGTTGTCACTTCTCACAAGGCTCCACCAGCCATTTACTTTAGTACCTTTTCCACTAAACCCATCATTTCCACAGTTCCTGCACTGTCAACCAGTCCTAGATTAGAAACAAAGGCTATTCACACTGACACACCTATCTAACATACCAAACACACATAAAGAGACTGGAAAGCCTCTGGGTAATGGTGATTGAAGAGTTTAACTTTAAAGGCATAAAGGCATCATAATTCAGTCATTCAGAGGGCAAGTTATGTCACATTTCTCAGGTAAGCGAGACTGACCCACTATTCTCCAGCAGACATAGGAAATTCTACTGTCCACATGGTTTTTGAGATCTAGAAACTCAGTCAGTTGTACAAGAACAGATTTTTTTCACCCTTCCAAGAAAACACATCCTATCTATGTGATTATCTTTTAAATTGCAACAATAAATACTTGATACATATATAAATTAAATACTTGGGCAAATACTAAATATCTGAAGTTGGCATTTGTTCTTCTGTGAAAAAAACTAAACTTTCTGCCTAGAAAAGTGTTTATATTTTCTTTTAAATGTTATGAATGTTTTTAAAAGGAACAAAGTGTCATTACTAATGATTTCTATGTTAACACTGCTGGTCATAAATTCAGTTCAAAATCTAAAACATTTAAACTAAAGCACCTGCTCACAGCTCAAATAATTTTCAACTGTTCATCTGTTTTCTGCACTGTATTTCTGCTGCATTTCTTTGAATACTACACATTGACAGCTGACAACTGTTACAAATGATAAAGCCTTCTTGTGAGAACTAACTTCACGCTGAAAACAAAATTAAAAATCTCATCCAACCAAACTGAAATAGTAAGCCTGCTGTTTTTATGACTAAAATGAAAAAGTTTTATTCACCTCTCAAAGCAGTGAGAAGTGGAACAAGTGTACCCACCACAGTGTTAGCCTTTGCACTAACACAAAAGTTTTTGCTCTAAAAAGGTGACAAATCTAAATTATTTTAGGCAATGCTTCCAAGAGTCTGGAGGACAGCATCTCACAGGCTACAGACAGTGCAGAGGTAAACAAGGGAGGGGAGCAGCCAAGTGAAACCCCTGTTCCACACAGACTAAACAGCTAGTAGAATCCACCTGGGAGATTCTTTTCAGGGGAAACACTTCAGTGAACACTGATTTAAAGCAACTACAACATTCAAAACTTACATTTTTGTGAAATATTGACATATTAAAACTACCATGAACAAAGACATTCTTTACTGCATGACTCTACATATTAAAGTGTTGGAACTACAGCTTTCTTCGCAGGGTGATTGATCAAGAATTTATTTACTGCTCTGTAAGAGCATCTAGCTGAAATGGAAGTTTTAGATCAAGACAGAAAAATGAACCATTTCATAAATATCTGGAAAAAACAGTTGCCAAGTTAGTGTAGCTAAGCAGACCGAGTCTAACGCTAATAATTAAAAGGATGAAAACACTGATGCTTGTCCCATCCTCTGCATTGTGAGAAGTAGTAACCATGAAATTGAAGTTTGTTTAGAAAGTGCTCAAGATGAATCATGGAAGTGATAGAAGAAGCATGAGGACATGAAAGCAAACTTGGGTAACCATGAACACACACACATGCTCTTATATACTGACTGCCATATACCTGTAATAAACTGTCTGAAAAGCAATAATGACTGACCTCCACATTTTTGTGAAACTGTGCATCAGGCTCACACAACAAGGTAGAGGTGGAGGTTTGAGTCCATCCATTTGGAGGAGGAGGGCAGGAACACCATACAGAACCAGGTATTTCACATAAAAGAATAGCACTTGAGCTAAAGCCAGGCCACCTAAAAAAAAAAACCATGCCTTAAGCAACTTCAGAAATACTTTTAAAACTCATTAATATTGATCACTTCCATATAGTTTAGCAAACTTTTCTATCTGACTGATAGGTTTTACTACTTTCAACTAACCCCTAAGAAAGGCAAATAAAGTTATATCATTTGGAAGATTTTTGCTCTCACTCTCTGAAATTAACTAACCACAATTTGACTTGAGTACTCAAAGGTTTCATATTGCCTTAAAAATCTAAAGTAGGCTACTTTGAGACAAAGTTCTCAATATGACTCCAGCAGAAAAGGCTCATTACCATTAAACCTGGTTTGTTTGGGTTAGGTTTTTTTGAGAATATATTGCTTTTGCATTCTAATGCTGACTAAAAATTACACTATGGATGACAACCAAAAGTTAAACCCCAAGAAGTCACCTCAGATATAACAACCTAGGGTGAAATTCTGGCACTGATAATTTAAACTGCAAAAGTACTGCTGGCCTGCGCACAGCCAGCATTCTGTTACTCCAATCCCAACATTTGTAGCTTGAATATCACCAAATCCACCCGCATGACATAAGAAACAGTTGTGCCACACAAGATAAAAAGGGATATTAGAAGAAAATACCTAGTTGTGAAGCTTATGCTATTTTATTTCAGAGAAAGACTACTCAACATTGCTCTTCCCCAGAGGAAAACAATCAATCAGAAGCACAGTTTGGTTACCAGCCAATTAGCTACACATTAGATTACTGCTAAATCATCTATATGGCAAACTTTCTGCTTTAATTCCTATCTCATTCAGTTTCTCATTTCTTTTCTGACAAATTTCATTGGAGAGCTGAATGCTGACACCCACACAAGCCGATTATGAAGACCACAGCTGTCTGTGCACTGGTAAAAAAATCAATCCTTTGGCTGTATGATGGAAAGAGATTTAGAGACACAGTCTGTCACTTCCTTCAATTCCTAAAATTTAAATTATTAGTGCCAGAATTCAAATTTACTTTAAATTTAATTGATCTACTCTAAATTGATTCATTTAAAATTGATTTTTAAAGGCAATGATTCAGGATTCTAAAATAGTGTGAAAGTTTCACAGAGAAGAAAAACCAAAAAAGGCATTTTCACCATCTTAGATGTATGTTCTTTAAGTCATCATTAGCATTAACTCAGTAGTTATCCTGGCACGTTACATAAACCCAGACATGACATCTCCTATTACTACGTTGCATCCAGGAACTACTCCGCTTGTGGAACTACAAAGACTCACAAAGTGTGATCAAAATGTGCATATTAAATTGGTCTTCTGCTTATACTGGCCCTGTGAAAGTTCTGACCACACAGAAAAACAAGCCCATCTTTACAGGTCCCTTCCAACCCAATACTTCCAATGATCCTAAGATTCAGAGGCACACAACAGCTAAGCTGTGTTGGCATCAGACACAGGCTTTAGAGTTTGTTGCATACCTGAGACATTCTAGCTGCTCTGCATTTGTTCCGTTATAGCACAAAGCGGCCAAAAATGCAGGGCTTCTGATTTAAAAACCACAAATAAAAAAAATATTAAGATAACCCTGCCCCCCCTCCCCAAAAAAAAAAAAATCAATTCATAACTTCTTAACTTTATTAACAGTATCACAAAATTTGTTCTCTAGTGATCACTTTAAAAAGAACACAGGTATTATCTTAAATTGGAAACAAAGTGTATCAAGTGTGTTAAAAACTAAACACCTAAGGAAAACAATAATGTAAAAACAGTAAAAAAGAACCATAACTTAGCAGGCAATTCTGCAATGAGCACAATAGCACAAATTTATCCTTTTTTGCAGTTACGTTGACCTTACGGCATTAATGATTGCAGAAGCTTTTTTCTGTCAAATATTGGGGCAGGGTCAACTAGAAAACTCATTTCAGAGATATACATGTCTTAATTCAGAAGGGTTCCTGACGTACAAACAAGTCTAATAAGAAACAGAGCTTTAGAATACCTCAGAATTTGGGGCTGTTAAGGATATATCAGGCTTTAGGGGTTCCTTTACCCTTTTTTCTTATTTTTACAGGTCTTTTCTCCTATAGAGAAGAATATAAAGTCTTCATGAAAGACTACAGCTCTGTGCTGGAGACAAATAAGCTACAGATGCATTTCAGCAATAACCCAACAATTACAAGCTGCTTCAGGAGCTTCCAGCTCCATTAACCAGTCAATAAAAGCACAAACATCAGCAAGCTTTGCACACTGGGCTACAGCATTTTCTTCACAGCAGGACACTTGTCCCTTACAGGAGCTCCTAGATTGGATCTACTACGACCTTCTGAGTTTGCTATTGCCACAGCAGGAGGCTACACCTCATTGTGGGGGAAAGTTTCATAAGAACACAACTAGCCCTGCGCCAAGACAACTTAACAAAATCCACTAGGTAAGCGGTCATTGCCATCAATCCCATGCACTTAATGCTTTGCTGTCCTCTCTTCTGGTCGAGGCTAACCATCCCCTTGTACCTGCGACACTCACCTGAACTAATGCAAAAGTGACAACTCAATTCTGTTCTTCCTGCTTCCAGATATTGAAAAAAAAAGCATCATGCAAGAAACATGAAGCACTATTTCATTTATTGAACAGAAAACAATACCACTATTAACGAGGCTCGTGCCGTTCAGCAGAGCTGCCTGGCAGTGCTCGAAACAGGTGCTGGCTCACAAAACCAAAAGAAATTATGGAAGAACGAGTACTACAGGGATTAGTGAAGTCTGGCTTCATACCCCAGTCTTCATGCAGCACACAAGGAAGAAAAATCCTAAAATATATGGAGTGATGTCAAGAAAGCATACCACAGTGTTTGTCCTCAAGGGGATAAGTGCTTCTTTTTAGACAAAGCTGAACAGACATGAAGATCCCTCGCAGATGTTCCTGTCTGTGGCAGGGAGTTGGAACTAGTTCCTTCTGACCTAAACCATTCTGTAATCTGAAAGGGAAGTTACATAAAGTGGACTAAACAGAGCAGCTCGGGGATTTGTGGTCAGGGCATTGACAGGTTCCAAAACACCAAAAGTTTTATCAAGGATACGTTTTATCAAGGATACACTTGCCTTAAAGCCACCTACCTCTAACACTCCGCTAACATCTACAGTAGGCAGAATGTTCATTAGCAACTGCTTGCAGGAAAGACCTTTCAATCATACATGGAATCATAGATTAATCTAGATTGGAAAAGATCTTTTGAGTCCAATCATTAACCCAACTGTTCCAAGGCCCCCTCCCAACATTCTACATCCACACATCTAAACACTGGCAATGAAACAGGTTACTACACTGCACTGGTTTGACTAGGCAACAGTTATTCTGTGTAGTAGCTGATGGGACTGTGTTTTGGATATGTGTTGGAAACAGTGCTAATAACGCAGGGATGTTTTAATTACTGCTGAGCAGCACTTTGACAGAGTCAAAGCTTTTTTTCCCCTTCTCACATCATCCCACCAGCAAGTAGGATGGGGGTACAGAAAAAGCTGGGAGGGAACACAACTGGGACTGCTGATCCGAACTGACCAAAGGAATATTCCATACATCATCATGACCAGCACAGGAAGTGGGAGGAAGAAGGAATGAGGGGGACATTGAGTGAAAGCCTTTATCTTCCCAAAAATCACTGTCATAAAAGACAGATCCCGCCTGTGCTGTAGATGGCTGAACACACCTGCCTCTCAATGGGAAGCTGTGAATTAACTCCTTGTTTTGCTTGCTTGTTTGTATGGCTTTTGTTTTACATACTAAACTGTCTTTATCTCAGCCCAGAATTTCCTCATTTTTCCTCTTCTGATTCTGTTCCTCATCACACCATGGGAGTGAGGGAGCAGCTCTGTGCTGTTGCTCAGTTGCTAACTGAGATTAAGCCACGCTGAGTCTAAAAAGTAGTTATCAAAGTAGGTTAATTGCCAATGCTATCTGGAAGTTTAGCCTGCCAAAAAGGTTATTGAAAAATTTGCTTTACATACACACACACGCACACACGCACACACGCACACACTTATTTACATGAATCAGTGACCTACCTAACTTCAGAGAATAAAAATCTTACTGAGCTGCCTGACTGATATTTATATTTCCAGTTTTCAAAACAGACATCAAGATGCCAAATGTTGTATCAGAGTCTCCTTATCCATCTTGCAAGATGGAAAAAAATAATTCAGGTCATCCTGCAACTATTTCATTACCATTTAGACAGATGCAGTTATCCCCATTTCAACAGCAAAACACAGTGTGCTTCTCAAAATGAACTCAGAACTTCATTGCCTACCTGTGGGTTTATTGGAAAGAACAGCACTACACTTAAAGCAGAGCCCTGCTTCTAACTGAGGGTACTCTGTATGCCTCACTTTAAAAAAGGTACTTGTATAACATTTCTTCTTTTTCACTAATTACATATTACAAGAGGTGGCTCCACTCCTGAAGACACCACATTCTGGATTGACTTACACGCTGTTCATATGAAAACAAAATGTCATTTTTGAGCCTAGTTAATAATTAAAACAGTGATAGCTAATTAACACAAATTTGTAGACGCCTCACTACAGCAAAAGGCACGTGGTTAAGACCAACATCTAAAAACCACAGGACACACAACATTGTCCCATACATACATCTCAGACAGTCACTCTGTGAGACTGACATGAAGCTCTGTTTATATAAGCAAAGATGAGCACGTGATGCTGAATCACCAGACTAAATGTGGAGCCTCATAAGGGAGACATAGGAGGTAGGGTTTTAAATTCTGCAGTCTCAGAATTGGATGTAACACACAAAGGAATTGAACACTCACCACCCATTCTAGTTTCTGTGTAATAGATGTAACCCCATCAGAGTGAATTTCACCATTGCTACTCCATGGTGTCATAATTAAAGAAGAATAAATTAGTTATTCTATGATTTCAATTCAAGATCTTTCAGATAGTGCTGCAGATCCCCTTGGTACTACACCAGTCAGTGAATTTGTCATTCAGCTACATAAGCCTAAAGCACATATCACAGAATCATACTCTTAGGTTGAAAAAGACCTCCAAGATCATCTGCATCCAACCATTACCCCATCTGTCCCAAGGCCACTGCTAAACCCTGTCCCTGAGCTTCCCCCAGTACACTATGAGGCCATTTTTCACAAGTAACAAGTGATAGGATAAGAGGAAGAGACCAGCTTCCACCTCTCCACAACCTCAGGTAGTTGCTGACAGCAATAAGGTCCCCCCTGGGCCTCCTTTTCTTCAAACTAACCAACCTGAGCTCCCTCAGCTGCTCCTCACAAGATTTGTTCTCCAGACCCTTCACCAACCTTGTTTCCTTTCTCTCGATCTGCTCCAGCAGATATCAGTCTTATATCAAGGTGCCCAAAAACTGACACCAGTACTCGAGGTGTGGCCTCACCAATGCTAAGAGGAAAAGGATCATCAGTCATTATTTATTTCCTTTCTCAAATAGAGCTGATGAACCTCTGATCTGACAGAGTATGATTATTTTTCTGGAATGCTGCAGCTCACAAGGATACCGGAACACTGGAATCCACAGTGGCTTTTATCCCCAATGCTGACAAATCTTGATTTTAGAGAATATAAAAATAGCAAATTCAAATTAACTTTAAAAACTGAGACGAATGAATTATTAGTATTTCCATTACAATAAATAACAGGTCTTCCCCCTGCATCATTAATTCTAAAAGCACCCAATTTTTTCAGATCATTTGACCAATTTCACTGCAATGAGATCTGGCACTGACACAAATCCATGGAATTGCTATAAACACTGCATTTGGTGCTGACACAAAAACATACAAATGTCCCGATATTGTTCAATATCCCAACAGCTAACTACTCACAGACACAAGATTTGTGATTTCTAGAAAATGCTCTTGTTCTTCTCCAACCAACAGCTTATAAGATCAAAAAGTAACAGTACTGGGCTGCTCAGTCAAACTCTTTAAACTAGTTCTGTGTTTAGATACTAACATCCCTGCCCTAAACTAACATATATGGCAAACAGACACTACGGATTCAGTCCCATTCCATTCTTCATTCTAATCCTGATGTGGAACCTAATATTTAGCCACTGAAAACCCCACTACTAGCAATCATCCAACTTTTCATGTATTTCCTATCAAAAAAGGTAGCAAAAACTTGAAGCCAAGTTTTGCTGCAATGACAAGATATCAGGATAAGCAGTTCTGATGATCAAGCCTTTCAGACGAGAGTGAAGTGCAGCCTCTGAGCAGCCCTTAATACTGTGCTGCCAGGTGCTCATTCCTGGTGGGTCTAGGAGCACAGTAATGCCTTCGGCTGGGAGTGGGGTGGTACCAGAACCCATCACACTGAAAGAATAGGCAAGCCAGTACAAAAATCACTGAAGTGTAAGATTTCACATTGATTTTTTTGTTCTCTAAACTACCTGGAGGATAAGGCCAAATACCTTCTTTCCCAACATCCACATGGCATTGCATCTCCAGCACCACAACCACAGCTTGCTGCAATGTATGCAGGCAAGTTGTAAGAAGTATGTGCAAAATGCTAAAGAAAATCAAATGTGAGGAAGAGTATGTGGTAGAAATATACAGCACATGGGGATTGTTGTACTGAGCAGGGGACATGATGCCCCAAAATCAGATCCATACTATTTTCTGTTATGTTTAGTTCACAGAAGTAGATGCCACCAGATTTTTCCTCATATCGGGAACTGAAACTTGGCTAAAAATCTTCAACATGGAAAAAACTGAATTAAACAATAGGTTTTTTTACTTTGTAGCTGAAGAGCTTAAATAGTGAGCTTCTGTTTTCATTTTTGATAAAAATGTTCTTCTAAATGATATGAAGCATAGTTTTAAGAAAGGACCCTCCAGCTAGTACTCCAGTTATGCTTTCATTTGAATATCTCCCCCAAAATTCAGAAAGCCATAGTGCAAAGAGATTACTCAAAGGATCAGCAGCCTTTACCAGAAGCTGCCAAGCACAACTTAGGAAACAGAAGAGTACTGTATAAAAACAGGTATAACTGGGAGAGAATTAAAGGTTCTACCTTTAAATGAACTACACACATGCTGTCTTTAGTCTTCTGCGCACAATTCCCAACTCTTATCATCTGCTTTATGACCTTGACACTTGCCAATTACAAATAAAACTTGCATATAACAGCAGCAGAGATTACACAGATACTCGAACTGCAAAAGTTCTCCCATCCTTAGTGTGGCAACAATGCATTTCAAGCCACAGAATTAATCTATCCAAATTACAGCCAATCAAGGGGCCAGAAAACATTCAACAAGGAAAAGGTAAAGTCCACAGAGCCCTCTGATCCCATCAGACACTTTGGATGCATTCAAAGGAAAGGTAACCTCCTCTAAGATAAGACAAGCTTTGCACTGTCTCTGGCATGCTCATGTGCAGAAGGGTAGAATACACAGAATGAGGCACCGGCAAATCAATTGGATAGAAGGTGGTAATATAAAATATAGGCTTTGTTACCATACACACACCATTTTCCTTCTAGAAACCCATTTACCTAATTGCCTCCACAGAAGAGGAAATACTTCTCTTAATGCACATTGTCCCAGGTACTAGTTTTTCTTTATTTTATACCTGCATGTAGTCAATATTATTTCAGGTAACTTTAGCCAGCCTTTCGGTTTATGCAGCCACAAATCACAAAGTTGTACAATAGCAGTTTAAACAAACATCGCAGCTCAATGTGGGTTTGCTCTAGGATTTATTTCTGGGTTTATTTCTCTGCTGTCTCATCTCACAGGAGCACTACACAAAACAATGCAGAACACAGCACAGGTTCACCGCTTCTGAGGCGCAGCCTGACTATCGTCATCACCCTTATGATGCCAAGAGAAAAAAAAACAATCTCACAGCACTGTTGTCTCTACCTGCACTGCTGGCATTTATTGCACATCGTTCAAAGATATCCCAGAAGAAATAAAAGAGAAGAGCAGTTATAATCTCCCTGATTAGAGCTGATTGCCAAACAGCCTCACAGCCTTTCCCCCAAGTATAGCAGGCTATCAGGGCATGATGTAAGCACACTGTTCTGCAAAACCCAATAGTGCAGCAAGGCTGATATACCACATAGCTAATCCTCCCGAGTCAACAAGCCGCTTCCTTGCTCAAGTCTGTTATCTGATGTAAATGCTTACAATAACACGAAGTGAAATAACAGAGGTGAGTGTCTGGCTCTAAAATCCATATGGATCAACAGAAAAGCATTACTATTGCCTGTCTTCATACATCAGACTTCCTAAAAAGCGAGCCACAACAGTAGCCTGACACTAGTTTTAAACTTATATAAACATCATGATCAAATGTGCAGAGAAAACATTTTAAGTTACAAACTGCCACCTCATTTAGTTATAAATTAATTAATTATTTAATTATAAATGCTATCTCATTTATACTATAAACACCTGCTTCATTAAGACAAAATTCAATAAGAGGAGGGTTACATATCAAACACACCTCTCCTAAAGGCTGAGCCTCCATAAGGGACTTGTTCAATTCTGATGACATTTTAATCAGGCAGCTTTACCCTCCAGACTTGCTCTAACACTGGCTTTCATCAACAATTGCTCTGAGGCATATTAGCCTTTTCTAATAATCTGTTCAAAATGCATTATAATTCATAGGATACACAATTTTGTCAAAGAAATGGACAGCCTACTTAGATATTGCCCGGAAAAATCACTTTTTTCCCCCCTCTTTAAAATCAACACTGGTAGTTCTGAAGGGAGGAATCTCTCAATAACATCAAAGCCAAAATATTTCATCCCTAATTCTGCTGCTTTGTCTGCCTTATCCAGTGGCTAGGTTTTTGTTTGTCAGACATTCAGGTAACAGCAGGAGCTAACAGTCCATTCACCTGTGCATGTTCAGAACAGGAGATGAAAACTCAGAATCCACTTCCTAAATAGTAACTGGGAGAGGAGTGGTGCAATGTACCAGAGACAAACCTCTTGCTTTCTGCTCTCCATCTGCTCACGTAATACATAGAAATTATATATTTAAATATGAATATATACATGCATATAGAGACAGAGCACACACTGCCCTCTGCTGACCAGAGTCCAGTATACCAGTGTCCTTCAACATTTAACACACTACTCATCCTACATAATCTCCAGTGAACACTTGACAAGACCATAGCAGTGCATGTGTGTATATCAATTCCTGTGACCTGCTGAGAAAGTAAGAGACATCTCCTGAAATCTGCAGCCATCAAAGCTACTTCAGAATCCAGTTTTAAGAGTTTCTCTCTTTTTTTGAGGGAGGATTTCTTCGTTTTCCCTACCTGATGACACACAGCAGGACTGTGGAAAAGAACACAACCACACACACATGGTTTTTATGTGTTAGTCTACACCTATCCACATACCAGCACCCAAAGCTCATGCCATTTTATACTTTATGAATGAATGCTCACTTTTCCCCACACACAGTTAAGCATTCTAATAAAATACCAGCCAGGGAGGTAGCAGGGGGAAGTCAAGCAGGAAGACAGAGATGAGAGGCACTGAACTCAAAGCTGAGAAGCCACTTTGCCACTCTTTCCCTCTGCTCTCTTCATGACAGCTGTCCTTTTACCTTTCAACATAAACACCAAACTAGAAACAACTACCAGGAGGTCAACAAACACCAGAAGTCTTAACATTTCCTCTCCCTACTCAAAACAAACTGTTTGGTTTTTTAGTGTTCACTTCTTAAGATTTGAGGGGAAAACCCAGTTTAGACCAAAGTTTTGTCACACTTCAGATTACTAACAATACAGAACACATTTTCATTTAGAAAGTATCAATAAAAGTCTAATCATATGGTTCTTAAATATCTACACATTACATTAAGAGCCTGTAGACCCCTTTCTGACAGTAACCATCCATAAGTACCTACAAATGGATATAAGCAAAGTTGACTGGGATTTTGAATTGGGGACAAAGGAAGACTTCTGCTTTTGTTTGTATACTCACCCAAGGCCCAGTATGATGCAGCTTCCAGAGGTGGAGCACTGCTGTAGAGGGCATGGATATACATGAGATGAATCATCAGCTCAGCCAGGCACCACCAAAAGAAAATACGAATTATGCCCACAATTAAGATGCTCAGATTGGTCTTCAAGCTGAAGGCTTCTTGTCTCCTCATCTAAAGAGGATGTCCAAAGAGGTTAAGTGGCACACAGCTGACTGTTTTACTCAAATACTTAACCCAAGAATTTTAATTTAATTTGCTACTCAATACTACTACTAAGGGGACCATACGACTACATCATTTAGAAATGCCTGATGTATTTCAGAGGAGACTGGTCTCCCCATTTGCAACCTTGGTAAGTGGAAGAAAGCAACAATAAACCAAACATGAAGATGCACTGCAGCTAACTGTTGTAGAAAAGGGGAAGTACTGTTAACATGAAGAGAATCCAGACATTAGATTTTTTTTTTACATTCCTGTAATTTGATTAACCCCTAGAGATAATCAAAGAAGAGTAAGGAAACTACAGCTATGAAGGAGAAAGTTTTCCAAACAGCAGCCCTAACAAACAGAAGCACTAAAGAGCTTGTTCTTAAAACACTACAAGAGTTAAAGGTTTTAAACTAAAAGGAAATAGACTCAGATTAGATACTAGAAAGAAATTCTTCTCTATGAGGGTCCTGATGCAATGGGATAGGTTGACCAGAGGATGAAGATGCCTCCACCCTGAACATGTTCAAGCCCATGTTGAACAGCATTTTGCACAAGCTGATCTAGTGGAATGTGTCTGTCCACTGCAGGGAAGTGGACCTAGATAATCTCTGAGGTCAACTCCAACCCAAATCATTATGTGATTCAACAGTTCAGGCATTTATTGCATGGATGCAATAAAAATCGCTAATACTGTCATCTTAAAAACAAGTTACCTGCTTACTGAATTCATCAAAATTCATTAGAGGTCCATTGTGGAACATGGGATAATAAAACACATATGCTAGCATCCATAGGAATGAGTGAGATGATTTCTGGCCACGTCCATGCCAGCAGTACTCCAGGCTGAAGCTAGTGCAGAAGAGGCAGCGGACAGACACAGTGAAGAGCAGTAGGTAATACTCATTTTCAGTGTCATACCACTTTCTCTGCAAGACAAAACAAAGCCAGATCATAATGGTGCAACACTGCATTTTCATCTATCCAGATGTTAGCTTTCAGTGTCTCCAGCAGCTGGAAGAAGCACTACTTAATACACTAACAACAAGCACCAGCTGTTGATGGAGAAAGTGCCTCCAGAGCTACTGCAACCTGCACAAAAAGTTAACAGCTTCGTTTCAGAAACATTAGGTCATGAAGAGCTATGACAGCAGGTGACCTTTTCTTATAGAAATATCATTGTCTCACATAGATCTGATCCAGTAATACAACATTCAAACAAGCTGGTAACACTACAGACAGTCAAGGGACTGAAGCCATGTCTGCAGCTCAGATCTGAAGAGAATCAGTCACTTTCAGGAAAGCTCAAGGCTGGAAAGATGTTATTGAGGTCTTTACAGAGTTCGACACTCCCTGTCACACCTGTTTCCAACAACAAAAAAAACCAGGATCACTAAAAACTCAGGCAAGCTGTATCTGCTGATGTTTCAAGTCCATTTGTATTGAAGCTGATCCTTTCCTCCTCTCAGTGAGGCTCAAATCTGGTCAACTCACATGAAGAGATCTATTACACATTCTATTATTATTATAACCTTCCCTCTGCCCTACCCCTTGAATACATCATGACAGCCAGCCTTATCATACAGCTAGTTTTTCCCCTTAGTCCAAATAAATAAATGCAACAACATTTGCTCACAACTGAGCAGCAGCTCCTCTCATGTTTGTCCTGCCCAGCAAAAGCTGTCAGAAAAAGCAAAACTGAGCTTGCACCAACTCATCATGAACAAAAAAAACCCTGGTACAAATCAAAGCACTGGAGAAACAGTCTCCCTTTCCATGTAGATGTCATGCACCTGATTAAGCAAGTCCTGGATATGAACCCAAAACCTAGTGCCTTAAAGTGGCATGATTACAGCTCTGAAGAACAAGAAATGCATTTACTAGAGCTCTAGTAAAGTGCTACCATAGGTCAGGCTCTACTATACAAGCTTACATGCTAAGTCACACACTTTCATCCCAATACACCCGCCAGCATGGCTGAGAAATGCAACTTTCCTAACTGGAGAAGCTCCAGCACAGCTCACTGCAGCTCTACACCTTAAGGTTTTTCAAGCCACCCTCTGCTCACATCAACTGAAGGGACAGCACTGTGTCATAAAGGCAACTCTCATAATGGATAATCACCATGATAATTAATCTGTTGCTTAATTGGTCCTTCTCACTTTACCTTAGCTTCTTCCACAGCTGGTATGCGTAAAGTAGAGAGCAGGATGAGAGAACATAACCATGTCAGGAGTGACAGCTGGAACTGAGCCACAGCAAACGAAATAGATGCATGTAACAAAATGACAGCAAAGCCCTTGATTCCCAGTAACGACCAGCAGGCAGCCATTCCATAAACCATCAAGCACCATGGTTTATACTGTTAGAAGAAAAACAATTTTTAGTCTATTTCAAAAGAAAATAAAAGCACATAGTATCTGTGCTGTCCTATACAGGCCTCAGTTTCAAGTTTCCCGTGCCCAGAGTAAACTGAAAACCACAGAATATCTCTGCTGTGACAAAAATCCCTACGTACCTTCTCCAGCAAGAGCCTGGACACTTGTGATACCAGCAGGTGACCAGCCAGAAGCCACAATATGCGTTCCCTTCCCCATTCAATCCAGTAGCTCCACTCAAAGTCCATGGGGTCCTGAAGCATCAAGGGAACAGGTCAGTTCATGTACCTGGCTATAAACATCCCCCTAACACAGTAGGTTTATTAAACACTACAGAACTCAACTTCTGGGGAACGTGTTGTTTCATCACAGTCTGATCACTTACAGCAGTGAACTTCAACAACAAATAAGTCTGTAATTACTCTTCCTGATGACCTCTTCAAACCCAAAACATTTACCACCTCTCCCTGATCCTTTCCATTTTAGGATTTTTTTCAAGTGTGTGTGTGTGTGTGTGTCCCGACTAGAAAGGAAAACTAACATTTTGGACTATGCTTCACTCATAGAAAGATTAGCCAGGAATTTCTTCACCTTCAGTCAATCTTTTAAAAAGGATGACTGGGAAGAAACCAAGTGCTGCCTTCCCTGCCTGTTCCCTTCATCTCTCCTGAGGTATTTGTAGAGCAACTAATCTCTGCCTTGGAAAACCAAGAGCTTGGGTAGAAAAGCACCTTGCTTGACATTTCAGTAAAGCCTACCTGGGATCAAATCATAGAATCATCAGGGATCAGAAGGGACCTCAAAAGATCATCTAGTCCAATCTCCCTGACACAGCAGGATCACCTAGATCAAGTCACACAGGAACAGATCCAGGCAGGTCTTGAACATCTCTGGAGAAGGAGACTCCACAAGTTCTCTGGGCAGCCTGTTCCAATGCTCTATTACCCTCAATGTGAAGTAGTTCTTTCTGATATTTACAATCACAGAATCACTAGGGATTGGAAGGAACATTGAAAAATCATCCAGTCCAATCCCCCTGCCACAGGAGGATCACCTGGACCAAGTCCAGGCAGGTTTCAAACGTCTCCAGAGAAGGACACTCCACAAACCCACCGCGCAGCCCTGTCCAGTGCCCTGTCACCCTTAGTGAGAAGTTAAGAGAATCACAGAATCAGTCAGGGTTGGAAGGGGTCA
>VZRI01008753.1:0-18089 GCA_013397515.1 Upupa epops | reverse complement strand
ACTGCCATGATCTTTCAAATATAATGGCTAGTGGCTGGGCAACTTCATTTGCCAGTTCCTTCAGGACCCATGGGTGGATTTCATCAGGCCCCATGGGCTTATGCACATTTAGGTTCTTCAGATGGTCTCAAATCTGATCTTCACTGAAAGTGGTTGGATCATCCTTCACGCTGTCTCTATCTCTGTCTTTGCCTACTGGAACTTGAGTGGAGTGGCTAGAGCCTTCGTTTCTAAAGACTGAGACAAAGAAGTCATTAAGCACCTCAGACTTCTCCATATCACCTGTGACCAGGTCTCCATTTTCCCTCTGGAAAGTCTCAATGTGATCCCTAGCCTTCCTTTTGTTACTCATGTATGCAAAGAAACTCTTTTTTCCCTTTATCCCCCTGGCCAGATTTAATTCTACCTCTGCTCTTGCTTTTCTAATCTGAATCCTGGCTGCATGGACAAGTCCTCTGTACTCCTCCCTTCCCTTACCTTTTTGACAGGCAAGGTCTCCCCTTCAGTTTGCAGTGTTAATTTTGATAGCCCCTAGGTGTACAATACTGCATTTGTTCCGTGGAAGTGCCAGAAAATCTCAAGGTCAGGTACATTCTCCTCTATGATACCTGGATCCTCTTTTTTGCTGACAGGGCTTCCCTGACTTTCGCCCTCAGTTGCTCGTCACTCAATACCTCAATCAGTATCATACCCTCCAAAAAACCATGACACTGTAACGGCAGCAACCGTGAAGCTGTGAAAACATTCCTACAGCGCTGCAGCCAAGGTACGGCCACTAAGGGTCAGCAGAGCTTATATTTTCCTGCAGTTTGTGGTTGCTGGTCAAGTGTGACGTGGGTTCAGGCAGCAGGACCTCTAGGTGGCTGCCTAACACAGAGAGTGTGCGTGCAGGAGCGGTGCTGCAGCTTCAACGGTTTAACAGGTCACAGCTTTTGCATCAGGTTGCGATGAAAGCATTAGGTATATAGGGACATCCATGTGTGCTCTGTAAGCAGCCTGTCCTTCCACAAAGGTCGGTGCCATGCCTGTGAAGCAGGAACACCAAGAAACTCTGACAGTGCTCCCGTCTGACTTCACAAGACCAGCTGTAAACTAAGCTGCAGAACATCACTGGCATAAACACCTACACTTTTGACACGGCCCTCACAGTTCAGATACCACTAGTAGAAAGCAAGTTCTGCTGCTACCATAGTCACTAACAGGCAGTAGAGGAACCTGAGAGTAAAAACTCTAGAAAAACACAAGCAGAAAGCTCAACTTAGCACTTGATCAGCAAGGAGGTAGTTTTTCCAACATCTTTTGAATAGCTTCCCACCAGCTGCACAGGCCTGGCAGCCTCTTCAAGGCATCTGCCCTCTGGGAATAAAGCAGTGTGATCCTGTGAACATGTGCAGCAGGTGCCTCCAAGTGCAAAAGCAGCAATCTGCCTTGAGCAGAATGATTATTTGCAAAGGTAGAGGTGTTTCTCTGGAAAAAACATCAGAGCATCACTTCTGCTTGAACATTTGCACCACTCTTACCCTAAGAATAGCTACAGAATGCAGAGGTAACAACCTGCCAAAGAGGTCCATGTTTGTCTTTGCTATTTGGAGTCAATAGGAAGGCATCACAGCCTTGATGAACAGTGGAGGGTGCAGTGCCAGCCTCTTGCAGATCAGTTCAAGCATGGACTCAAAAGAGCCCATCCCTAGCAGATCTTCATATCCTCTTTCTTATTTCTGATAAAGCACCTGAGCTGGAGGTTGGGTTTTGACTGTAAAGTTCAAATATGTTTGGTGAGAGCCTTTCTTACATAATCTGCTACAAACGTGAACATCAGAAACTTAACCCAATGATACCAGAATCACAGAGGACAGAGGTAGCAGGAAGCCTTTTAAAAGGGCCCTTACTGTTGGCAACTTCTTCGGAGGTGAGCTTGTTGCAGAGTTCATTTCTAGGGCCTCTTCACAGCCATAGGGATAAAGCAGAGTGGGTGCATAGTAGTCAGTGAGATGGCCAATTGAGATATTTTGCAGCTGGTAAAGTAACCCAAAGTTTGTGTTTTTGAGGAAACCCTTTTTTCATCTTGTAATTTGTTTCTTCTCAATGGTCTTCTGAGTGTAAAGTTCTTCTGGGAATTACAAGCAGTGCTCTAGACTTCTCCCCACAGGCTGATACCTCACAGTATTGAACCAAACCTCTTGTTTCCATTCAACTTTTGGAAATCATACAGTAGTCCCCCCTGGAACATCTGAATGATGAGACACGTTGAGCACCCACTGAGAGTCTGCAGATGAGACATTCGGCAGCAGACAGAAGGATAAGCCACGTATACTTAGAAGAAATCACAAGTATGACAAGCAATCTCCACATAGCAAACCAGCAGCATAAAACCAAGAGTCAGAAACATAGAAGGTGTGGTATTTACGAAGAGAGCCAAGTGACTCTTCCAACAGCCAAGTTAAATATGACACAACTGAGGTTAATATGAACCTTCCCTCTGGAGATCTCAGGAGACTCAGAAGACAAAGTGCAAATTTGCTTTTTTTTTTTTTTTTTTGTTTGCCTTGGCTTAAGAAGCAACATTACACTAAGATGGTCAGCATTTCAGATAGCCACAGATTCACAGGTTTGTCTCTCCTCTGACAGCCAACCTTGAAACTGACCCTTTGGAAGTGACAGACATTTTTCTCTTCATCACCTTTAACAACACTTACATAGAAATTGTTTAGAAGAGAACCTTGCGATTGCAAAGACAGTATTTCTGTGCAGGCAGAGCAGATACAATAATTTTTCCTGGCTTCCTTTTAATGAGAACTTGTTTTGAGCACTTAGGCTGGAAAATTATCATCATGCTTTTGACTGGGGACTCATAAAATTAGTTTGGGAAAAAAATACAGCCATTTAATACAATATTGTAATGAATCAGGTCACTGGTGGATTCATGCTGAACATCTCAAGAGGCTTCCTCATCAGTACACTACCTGCAAACCATGGGTCCTGACCAGAATCTTTCATAAATTTCTTTACTAATTACCCATTGTTCCCTCTTGTGAAAGCAGCATTGTAACCAAATTTACACAGCCTTGCTCTCACCATGGGTATAGAGTCTACTTGTGTACAGTTACCATAGCTGGGATGAGGCTCAACTGTGCTACACTGAGGCGGGGTCATAGTTAATTGCTTTTGAGTTTTAGTTTCTAAGTAGTCAACTATTACAGTGGGTCTTTTCTTTTTCCTTAAAAGTTGTCTGGTGTTGAGTGTGAAATAAAGGCTGTTAAGGGAAGGGTGAGACAACTACTACATACCTTAGTGCATCCCAAGAAGGGCAATGAAGCCAGTGAAGAGGCTCAGGACAGGTGTAATGAGGAGCAACTGAGAGAACTGGAGTTGTTTAGTCTGGAGAAAAGGAGGCTAAAGGGAGACCATACTGCTCTTTACAACTATCTGAAAGGAGGTTGTAGAGAGGTGAGATTTGGTCTCTTCTCACAAGTCACTAGTGATAGAACAAGAGGAATCAGCCTCAAACTGTGCCAAGGGAGGTTTAGATTAGACGTTAGGAAAAATTTCTCCACTGAAAGAGTGGTGAAGTATTGGAACAGGCTGTCCAGGGAGGTGGTGGAGTCATCATCCCTGAAGGTGTTGAAAAAACAAGTAGATGTTGCCCTGGGGTCATGGTTCAGGAGACATGGTGCATCAGGTTGACAGCATTGATGATCTTGTAGGTCTCTTCCAATCTTTATGATTCTATGATCATACTGTGATTCCTAGAAGGAAGTGGGTAATCCACTACTGGAGTATTTTTACAACTCACTAATTCACTATCTCAGTCATCCTTGGGCAGAACAGATCATCCAGTCCAAACAGAAAGAGGGGTTCCTACTTCACATGTAACTTTTCTTACCTTTTCATAGTGAAATTAAATTCAGGAAAAAAAAAAGCCAGATCACAGCCAGTTTACTCAATTCTAATTTACATTATTAAAAATGATGACAAGACTTACACCTGACCTCCAACAGCACAAAGAACAAAATATAAGTGACCCAAATATTGGTTTAAATTTAGTTGTAAATCAGATGCAAATCTCATTCTATTCTGTCACATAATACAGATCTTTTCCAGTGGCATAAGAAATCACACCTATCTGTGCACATCTCTATTTAATCCATAGCTGTATTCGTGAAAACCTTGTTGTTTCAATCAGTTCAGCAAAAAATACATCTTGGATTACTTTGTGATAATTGACAAAAAATATCAGGCAGAATGGCCTCTCGCACTGCCTACTGAGCACATTATCTAAATGCTCCATCTCCTCACAGGGTTCTGCTATATGAATAGCCAGTAAAGGATCATTTCAGCTACCACAACCACCTGTATTTTGCTGACTTATCCCTTACTTCCCATTGCTTGTCACATCCCCATGAAAGAGTGGGAACACATCTGTCACCTCTTATTTCTTTTGAAGATCTGTGAAACTAAGAGGACTCAGTGGAGCTTACTGTTCACAACATTGCAAATGGAGCCAATACATCCCTGTCAAGTAACCAGCGGAGGACTCGGAAACTTTTCCCTCATAGCAATCAGGCAAAGATATGGACCTCAGTCAGTTATGTCAGCTTTCTGGCAGGAATATTATTTCTTACAAATATTTCTGAGTTGATTGTGTACATTTTCATATCTTTATGAACAGATTTTGCTACATCTTAGTTTCATGAATCATGTCCATATTTCTGTTATTATTCTGGCTGCCCTCTTTTCAGGGATTCTCTTTTTGTTCTCTGAGTTCATAGGGCCTAGTCAATGATGCTTTAATTGCCAATTTTTTCCTTTTAAGTTCTACCATAATATGCATATTAAAAATTCATTAAATACTCAAGTCAATGCAATTGTGACCACGGTTGTGCATACTCCCGGTTATCTAGCATTTTTGTGGCCTTATGGCTGCAGGGTCCCACTCCCTTTTTGCATACTTAAAGCTGGATTACTGCCTGAATACATGGATAACATCTTAAGAATTAAGGTAACATTACATTATGGATAAAAAGAAACCTTTCTCTACAAAAAACTTCAGGAAAAAAAGGTTTTGTATGTTTAATCCAAAAAACCTTCTTCCTTTGTATATTGAGTTCCCTCTAATTTGTCTCCATTTTATATTTCGCAGTTCTGTGAAGAGACAGGGTACCACTCCAGGATGGGCTTTCAGGTCATAAAAAGCTTTATTTTAGGATTCAGACATCATCTACTTTATTTCCGTGTTTATGTAACAGGGAATAAATGTCTATAAATGATAAGCATTGCTCTGTCATTCCTGAAGCATTTTTTTAGATTGTTCTTGAGATTATGCCTTTCAATAGGAAAAAAGAATTCAAAAGCTGTCTCGGTGCCAGTGCAAAATGCCAGCAACATCTCACCCTTTGTGGATAATCTCTTCATGTAATGGTGCTAAAATATTAGCAAAAATTGTATTTAACTCATAAATATTTACAGCTGTTTGAAATGCTAAAATTTTGCTCTGCAACTAGCACAAATCAACTGAGTAACGCTGTACAATAAAAAAGTGGGTCATTGCCAACTGTGGCTCATAACTGCAACATGATTTGCAAATACATCAAATTGCTGCCTCAGGACAAGGTGCTGCCTTCAGTCTTCATTGACTCCTATAGGTTTGGAATACACTTCCAACTTCACATCTACCATGGACTGCCATAAACTTCCTCCCTTGTTTAGTCCAAGCTGACAGTTTTTTAATGGGGAAAAAAAGGGTTCACCACTTCAGGACATCATAGAAAATGACCTGGCTATGAACCAGTCCATGCAAACAATACGAACCCTACAAGACAGACAATCCTTTAGGCTGCCTGGAGGAAACAACTGAGAGTCATCATCTCTGGACAATGGTTTATAAAGTTCAGTCAATGGAGATTCAGTGCAAAAAACAAAGACAATTGTATGGAAGACTGAAAACCAGAAAAATCCTTTCCCTCATGTGTGTCCCAAAGTACAGCACCACTCTTGCACTTTTTGGCCTCAGGTATCCTGCATTCCCTTTTTGCCAGGTGATAATCCTTCCATGGCAAAGTGGAGAGTTCACTTTCCCCATCACACAGTTTTTTATAAGCTCGCTTCTGTTATGAAGACAGATAAAAACTGAGAGGCTGAAGAGAATACAAGATTTGTTACTCTCACAGACTGAGCCTCAGATTGTGCTGGAGGTTTCTAACCATTTACATTTTAAATAGAGTAGGGATGGCTGACCTGAGGGTGTTGGGCACAGGACCTGCTCTAGCTACTGAGGTAAGGTATTCCTAAGAGTCCTTGAGAAGCACAGAAAAACTGTTGCTGAACTCAGAGATGCCCTACAAGTTTTTACAGCACTCCCTGGGACACTGGGAGTCTGCACAAAAACTAAAACTGAACTCCGGGTGCCTGAAGATATTTTGGGTTGAACAAGGACATGTTAGAACCACTGGCATGAAGTGGTTTTAAGCAGTGGTGTTCAGTCAGGTACCTCCAGATTATCCTATTTGTTTTTTAAGAAGCCAGTCCTTCTTTGGAATTCTCTCATAACTCACTTGAGAGTTCAGTCCTTTCTCCAGAACGGAGTTTCTGAAGGAAACATCAGAGAGTAGACCTAGCTCAACTAGTCTTATCATGCAGAGTTGCCGCCTGTACACAGAGATCAAGGTCTTCCATTCCACTCATGGTTGAACTTGTTGCTTATTTAAAAACATGGTCTTTGAGAAAACTCTGCCTTCTAATGCCATTTTTTGCTACTTTCATGGTCTGCTCTGTGTGCTCCACTTGATCTCTGGCTACTTTGCCACCAGGAAGACACTTGAGCTGCAGGACTGTTACTGACCTACACTTGGAGGCAACTGCCTGCCTATCACAATTCTACTGAGTTTTCAGGGGTTTTTTTCAGTTGAAACACTCTGTGGACATTTTGAGTAAAATGTTCTAAACAATATCTCTCTTCAATATTTCTATTGCAACACTCTTACCACAAGGAAACAGCGGGGAGCATTTTTGGTTTCCACTTTCTATAGCTTTTTCTAAGGAAAAGCTATTGTGGATTGCTGTAAAAACACAGCTGTAGGTCCTGTGGTATGGCTTAAGCATTTAATCTGTCCTGATTACTTCATAACAGCATGCAGAACGCCCTTCTGAGGAGCTCTTTGTATTAAATCTCACACTTAAAATCTGCTTTTTATCATCAAAGCGTTTTCCAAGCATTAATTTTCCAATATCTTGTAAAATTGCTCGGCAAAACACACTGATACTATCACAATTTTACAAATGAAGAAACCAAGGTGAAGAGATCAAGTGGTTTTTATTCAAAGCCTTGGAGAAAATCCTTGTCAAAGCCAGGACTGGGAGTTTCAGATTTTCTCTTGTGCTCAGAAAAATGCTTCATGCTTCTTCTCTCAAGTCTATTGCCAGTAATAGTCTGGCTTTATCATCATCCAGGACATGCTGCAAGGCGCTTTTGGTTTCCTGAAATGAGCGAAGCTGGGAGAAATGTATCTGGTAAGAAACCAACAAACCTTCAGCTACTGGGTTATTAACGCCTGGGCAATGCCTGCTCATGGAGAGGTCTATTTGGATAATTGCCATTTAGGAATGTGCTGGGAAAAGCTTTGAGAAAAGCATTTCTTTTTAACTAATGAAGGGTTACAGGGAATAAATGTGTTAAAATAATGCATTGGCATTCTTTACCTCAATAGCTACTCTCATTTACATCCATTTTCTCAAACAGGGGGAATCAACAGAAAAGAGGTAGATGAAGCAACGGTAAGTATGATCCACACTTTCTTGAAGGGCATAAATGAAGAAATTGCTAAGTTGTTATAGCTTGAAAGCAAGTAATTTATTTTTTTTTATTATTTTCCAAAGAAGGGAGAAAATAGGTATAGAAGTGTGATATTATGGTAAAAACTGCTTCAGGAGGGTAGTTATGTTCCCCTTCTGAGATGTCTGCTATATGTGATTCCTCAAAACATTATTGTAAAGATGAAAAACAATCACCACAAGCCTCTGAAGGATTTAAAAATTTGCACAATATTTCAAGAGGATAAATGTGACCTATTAGCAAAGACTACTTTTCAACAGTAATTTTCAACAAATTGGTTTGTTTTCCACTACTGTACAACATCCAAGTCTTTTCTTTTTCATTCCTACTAGTCAATTTTTGAGGCTGGAGGGCAGGAGGGGGGGGAGAAAAACAAAGAAGAATGTAATTGTTAAAAGCATCTTAAGTGCACACAGCTCAGACTGTTATCGTTTTCCATGCTGTCACTGTTTTTATTCTTGGTGTTGCTCTTTCTGTGGAAGAAACTAGCAAAGCTTTGTTTACTACAAATACCTTTTCCTAGGGCCCACTGTGAATCCCAGATGTTTAGTCACAAGCTGTGCAGGAGCAAATGTCCATTTCCAAATGATCTTTTTTTGATTCCCATTCAAAAATCTGCAGCCACTTAAGCCTCACCTGCTAGACACTGCTCACACCCACACAAATAGAACATTGTTCTCTGCTTATTGTGCTTGAGAACCATGTCTGCACTTGTGTGTTGAAAAAAACAATAAAAATCCATGTGAACTTCGCTGTAGGGGACATTTCTTTGGAATGGCACACAACATATTTTTTGTTTACACACACAGAACAGGAGCAGTATCATTTTTAAAATTAGGATGGGTTCACAGATTCACAGAATGGTGGGGATTGGAAGGGACCTCCGAAGACTATCTAGCCCAATCCCCCAGATAGAGGAGGATTACCAAGAGCAGATCCCACAGGAACATGCCCAGGCAGGTTTTAAACGTCTTCTGAGACTTAAGGACTTAATGTCACTTCCCCAGGGCAACACAGTTCTTTCCTAACATTGTTTTGGGAGTTGGCTACAGCATGTGTTGGCCATGTAGCTATTCAAGTTCTTAATCAGAGAATCTCAAAGTGCCACTGTCTAATACCCTACTTACATTAGGTTGTAGCTGTGTTACAAAAGCAAATTGACAGTAAGTCAGCCTGAAAAGGTTGTACAACAAAAGGAAAATGAGTGATTCCAGTTTTGACAGGTAACAACAGCTGCAACACAGAACAACTCACAGAGGACACAGTAACAGTCTCTGGAACCAGACTTGGTACCCACAGACATCAAGGCCAAGAGTAGAAGGAGCTACTGAGAAGTCCTGCATCTGAGGGGTGTTTGAAATATTGGCAGCTTGTTTGGGGACTTTGGTCATTTATCTTACAGCTACCCTCATATAACTGATAGAAGCACAGTACCATCCAAACTGGATATGAACAACTTTTCTGGGACATTTGCTGCTCCTCTGGAACACTTTGGCAGGTGAACAGGTCTGGAGAAGTACATAAGCATTCCCTACTGCAGACTACACTTCTCCAGATTAACTACTTCCCAGTTATGTTGTTCCTAGGTATGAGAGGGAAGTTTTCTTCCATATTCATGTAGGATCAGAGAGGTCCAGTTTATACTATTTCATATGTATAAATAGATCTAAGTATAGAGTTGCTTCTCTTCATTTGTACAGTCACTACTTAATTACAGAACAAGTATTTCTTCATCTGGCAGCCAAGAGGTGTGTTTCATCAGGTAAACTTATATGATAGGCTTCCAGAAATGATGAAATTACGTTCTGAGAGCAAAACTCCAGGTTTGCAATGGTCCACAGGAGCCTCATTTGACCATGCCCACCTTCTTAAGTGAGTTCACTTTTGAACTGGCACAGTACCAGAACAATTTGATTCAGTGTTAAACTGCTCTCTGTACTCTATAAGCAGGAACTCTAGTTCACCCAGCAGTCTTTTCTTCCAAGAACATCAACACAGTGTCCTGATGACAGCTATCAAGGAGAGTATTCCCATCCAGTCTCATCTCAACATGCACACTGGACCCAAAACACCTCATCCTACAAAAAAAAAAATGAGAGAAAGGGTTTTGCATGGCTGCTAGGGACAATTTAGTCTCCAAGTCTGAAAATCATTCAAATTAATGGAAGCTGAGCGCTTGCTCGAATACTTTGCTAAATAGGGCTGGTTGGCTCAACTGAGATTTCTGTCTTTGTGGTCAGAGTCAATACCACCAGCCCAGCTCTCCCAGGCAGCCTTACAATAACAAACCAGAGTGTGTTCATTAAAGTAAGAACAAGAAAATACAACCAGGTGAGTAAACAGATTGCAGTTTCAATCATGTTTTCATCACAACCATAGTGATTTTTTTTTTTTTTAGCTATTATAAAACCTCTTTGACAGGGTAATTTTAAGTGAATAATTCTCTATAAGGTTTTTTTTTTATTTATACTTTATGTAGACCACCTAAATAACCTGAAGGTGAACAAGTCCATGGGACCAGAGGGGATTCACCTATGGTTCCTGAAAGAGCTGGGGGATGATGTTGCAAAGCCACTATCCATCATGATCAAAAAGCCATGGCAGTCTGGTGAAGTTCCCACTGATTGGAAAGGGAAAACATAACCCCCATTTTCAAAAATGGAAATAAAGAAGAACCAAGGAACTACAGGCTTGTTAGTCTCACCTCTGTGCATATCAAGATCATGGAGCAGATCCTCCTGAAGGCTCTGGTAAGATGAGCCAATGACATGCTGGTGACAGCCAACACAGCTTCATGAAGGACAAATCCTGCCTGACCAACTGGGTGGCCTTTTATGATGAGGTCACAGCTTTGGTGGATAAAAGCAGAGCAACAGACACCATCTACCTGGACCTGAGCAAAGCATTTGTGCTAACTGCATGAAGTTCAACAAGGGCAAGTGCAAAGTTCTGCAGCTGGGTCAAAGCAATCCCATGCACAAATACAGATTAGAAGGAGAAAGGATTGAGGACAGCCCAAAGGAGAGGGACTTGGGGGTGGACCAGAAGTTTAACAGGAGCCATCAGAGTGCACTTGCAGTCCAGAAAGCCAACCATGCCCTGGGCTGCACCAAAAGAAGCATTGACAGAAAGACGAGGGAGGTAATTGACCGCATATACTCTGCACTAGTGAGATCTCACCTGGAGATCCAGTTCTGGAGTCCCCAACATAAGGGGGACATAGAGCTCCTAGAATGTATCCAGAGGAGAGCAACTCAAATGATCAGAGGGCTGGAGCACCTCCCCTATGAGCACAGGCTGAGGAAGTTGGGGTTGTTCAGCCTGGAGAAGAGGAGGCTCTGAGGCAACCTTCTAGCAGTTTTGCAATATCTCAGGGGGCTACAAGAGAGCTGGGCTAGGACTTTGTACATGGGTGTGTAGCGAGAGTACAAGAGGAAATGGTTACAAGCTTGAAGAAGGAAGACTGAGGTTGGGCATTAGGAAATAACTCTTTCCTGTGAGGGTGGTGAGATTCTGGAGCAGGTTGCTCAAGGAAGTTGTGGCTGCCCTATCCCTGGAAGTGCTAAAAGCTGGGTTGGATGGGGCCCTAAGCAACCTGATCTAGTAAAGGTGTCCCTGACTATGCAAAGGGGGTTGGAACTAGATGGTCTTTAAGAACACTTCCAACCCTAGCCATTCTACAGTTTCCATCATCAGGAAAGGATGTTCTTCAAAGGAATAGCAACTTGTCAGAAAAAAAAGCATTTTTCAGAATTTAATAAGAATATTTATTCTTTCTTTTCTCTGGTGAAGATTATTCACTGCCTATAACTACCTAAAAGGTGGTTATGGTCAGGCGGGGGTCGGTCTTTTCTCCCTGGACACTGGAGACAGGACAAGGGGTCACAGTCTTAAGCTCCATCACGGAAAGTTTAGGCTTGACGTTAGGAAGAGGTTTTTTACTGAAAGAGTGATCCAGTTTTGGAACGGGCTGCCCATGGAGGTGTTTGGGTGACTGTCTCTGGAGGTGTTCAAGGTTAGGCTGGATGAAGTGCTGAGTGGCATGATCTAGATGTCAGATGTTTAGGTTAACTTGGTTGGTTTTAGGTTGGACTGGATGATCTTTAAGGTCTTTTCCAGCCTCATCATTACTGTGATACTGTGATAATGTAATGTGATGGGTGGAATACAGTGAATCATTAGTCCCACTGGAGAGTAAACGCCAAACAACATTTTTCTTTTCACAATGTTAACTGGGTGAGCAGGGTTTGGTTTTGGTTCACCAACCACAGAGTCTTCATGCTGATATCTTTATTGAAAGGGTCATCAGGCCTTGGAACAGGCTGCTCAGGCAGGGGGGGTGAATGACCGTCGCTGGATGTGTTTAAAAGTTGTGTAGATCTGGAGCTTAGTGACAGGGTTTAGTGGTGATCTTGGGGCAGCTGAATTAATGATTGGATTTGATGATCTTAAAGGTATTATCCAACACAAACAATTCTATGATTCTATGTGCAAGATTTAAAGCATCCAGCTTGGTTTTCAGATCCTCTGATCTGCTTCTAAGGAATAGGTTATAAAAATCCTAGGGTTCTGGAGATCATTATTATTTTACAGCCTAAATGTTCAGGGATCAAACCAGCAACACAGACACGCAAGTTCCTCCCTCTGTATGTGAAATGCCACTTGATTCATTTGAAAAAGTTTTTAGCACATACAAAATCAGATATTCAGCTGGCACATCCCTTCAGACATGAACCAGCTAATGCTTTTGTCCTTTGCTCTCAGAATCCCTAAATTAGACAAACATGGCCAAGGGATCTCAACAGACCAAGGACAAAAAAAGATGCAGTTACAATACCAAAAAAAGCAGAAGAGAGGTTCTTTACACTGCTTGTTTCAGCATTTTGCATTTTTCATTACAAACAAATCCTTTGAAAGTGCTGAAGGGATTTGTTCAGGGCACTGTCCAAGGATATGGGTGGAGCTGGTCAGGGGAAAGAGAGTCTATGGGTGTCAAGAATCAGTGGCACTGTGAGCATAAGAGGAAGAAAACGTGTCAGTGTAAAACAAATAGATGAGGGCTGGAAATTAAGTGATCGGCTCTGCAAGGACACAGATCTCCATATCAGGACGTTCACATTACCTCTACAGCAACAATTGACTAATATTTGTGCTGGTCTTTGGGGTCTTTAATAAGTCATCTAGGGAGACTTCAAAGATACTCTCCCACTGTCCAGCTATTGATGAGGCTGATGCAGCTCAAGCATCAGACAGGTACCTGTGACAATATCCAGTGCCCTACACACACACCTTTGGGAGTGGGCTGGGAAAACTACACAGGCCTTTCTGAATCTCATTATCCTGATTCACAGTCCAGGACTCATTGCCAGATTTCAAGGCTTGTTTGGCTCCCACAGAAGCCTCCATCATCCCTGGTATATATTGAAGTCATCTATAAGGAAATGCAGTAACAGATTTTTTGGGTTTTTTTTTTTCAGAATGGTTATTAATGTGGAAAAATATCTGGGTAGGGCATTCATCCCCTGGGAAATTATATTCTGGATATTATATTCCTGAGACGATCCCATTTCATTATCAGGCTTTGGGCCCTTTTCTGTAAGCGTGCAGAGGCTGGCTATGATGCAAGAAAAGATGACTTATGTCTCACCACCACCCCAAAAGCAGAAAACAAACAACTTTCTACTCCCAGTTTTAAAGTGTAGGGGGCTGGGAAAGCGAGCGAGTTCCAAGATAGCTGCTCATTTCCCTCTGTGACTGGAAACTAATTGCTGCAACCACAGAATACAAAATGAAAGGGAAGCAAGACATAAAAATGCAGGCAGTAACAGTACTGGCTGCTAAATTAACAGAATTATATTATCCGTCTGTGAGACCATGCTGAAAAGTTGCTGTATTCCAAATCACTCTCTTTTTTATGATGGGTTGAGGCAGTATCTTGCTTTAGTTTTTCACCACAAACGTCAAAAAATGAATTATTTAAGCCAGACATATGATATTTGTGCACATTTTTTGGGCAGCTCCGATTCAGCAGATGCTTTGTATTAATAATATACAGTTGTGACAGGAAATGTGGTTTGGGTTCCTGGAAAAACATAAAAGCTAATTCCATTACTCCATTTCATGGTGCTTTTCCTCAAATGCTAAACTGGTTTTGATTATACTGAAGCCATATAGCGAGAAAACTTTGTCAAGAGCATTAACTTATCAGTGCTTATCCTCCTCCTTACACGTCTCCTCCTGCTGACCTACATTCTGGGCTACCTGTGAAAGAGTCTAAAGCACACAGACATTGTCCTACAAGACTTCGTCATGTTGCAGAGTCCTTTTACCAAGACTATCTCAATTCTTACTTTTTCTAAGAGATACTGTGTTCTGCTTCTTTTTTATTTCCCTGAATAAACATGTTCAGACTCTCCCAGTTTAACAAAACATTTCAACAATACCACCACCCCCCACCCCCCAAAACCTCTTATCCGTAGTAACTAGACAAATCACAGTAATGGATCTCTAGAGGGAGTTTATTAAAAGCCTAAGCACAAACACTTTCCAGAACACTGCTGTAATAAGCATGAGCTCAAACCAATGCTCCACTCACTATCTGCAGTTTGTCACTTGATATATTCTGAGTAACTGACTTGAAAAGGGTTTGGGTTTTCTTCCAGGAAATGGGAAGCACGTTTTGGTGGATTAAGAAGCAATACTGGCATGAATTCACTAAGTTTGTCTTCAATGCCAGGAGACTTATCCAGCTTATGCATCACCATACACAAACAAAACTTTTCATAGGAACATGTTACTTCCAACGTATCTAAACACATCTATTTTTCATCAGTAAACCCCAGTTAAACCCTGAATTCAAGAGCATTAGTCTGATTACTAGCAAGCCAACAAAGGGATCAAATCTTTAATTGATACCTGACAGTAGAAAAGGCTAATCCAGACAGCAAGCCACAATGAAACAGCCCACACCACAAACAAAGACAAACATCTACAGCTGATGTTGCATTTGGATGGAGAGCAAATGTCTGGAGGTGAATTACAAAATTAGAAAAAGCTGAGTTTAATAAAAGCTGAGATGAGCTAGCTGTCCACAATGGAAAGAAAGTACTCTGAGGTTTCACAGGGCTCAGGCTCAGTCCCTCCCTTCAAAATTCTCTCCATTGAGCTATCAAATGACTGCACACTTAACCAATGGAAAAATTAATCAGAAACATCACAACAAGCTTTCATTTTTCCATCATGGTGCAACAACACAACCCTGGGACCATATGAAAACTAGTGTGTAATTCCCACCCCCAATCAAGTCATCACCTCCCCAGGGGGATTTATCTTCAGCATCATGGTACCTGCCATGGCATTGTCAGCCAAAGTTTGTTGAGGATCTTAAAAGGTTACAGTGCTGTAACCTGGGGGTTGACACTCATCTTGGCTTAGGTAAGCAAATGTATGATTTGATCCTCTCAACAAACTCAGGCTGGCTTTAGAAATCTGGGGATTGACCTACTATGTGGCTGATCAGTTTGTAGACATGGCCACAGTAGTCCTTGCAGTAGTAGTGTTTGGGAATGTAATTTGAATCACAGCAGAAATTATGTTTCCATACTTTTTAATTCAGGCAGATTAAGAAATGCCCCCAAAAATGCCAACTCTGAACTGGTTGAGCAACCAGGGAGTTCTCATTCTGAAACGTGTTCTCTACTGTTACTTATCTACTCAGTCTTTTACTAAAGTATACTAATCAATAATAGTTTTCTGGATAATTCTGAAGATTTTACTTTGCACACTGCACCTCTTACCATGTTGCAGCACCTTAATAGGCAACAGGTGATTTCTTGAATAAAAGCTATGCTCTCTGCTAAGAAATTTAATCTTACTCCATATTAGTAGAAAATAAACTGAACTGATGATTTATTCTGAAGAACGTAGCCTGAAGTCCCTGCTCAGGCCATAGCTGTTTAAAATATATTTTTAAATTATATTTTTTATACATATTATATTTTTAAAAATACATATAAATATAAAAGCTTCTTCAGGAATTCTGTACTACTGCTTCAATACCAGAGCAGTAGTCAGAAACAACAACCCCTAACTCTCCATCAGGCCTGCATTGATGCACGTTAAGCCGGAGCCCTGGGTCCCATACCCACATTAAAATCATATGGTACAATAATGAAGACATTATATTAAGAGATTAATGGAATTAAACAGTGTCTTACATCAGATTGTAAACATTACATAGGCAGATCCTATCAGCCACGAGAGGAAAAAACCTGCATACATGTCGAGTCTGGAAACATTCAGGTAACAAACTGCAAATCAGCAGTTGTAATGAAGGTTATTGCCTGGGTCACCCCTCCACATTACCGGGCCATACACTGATTAGACTACATTTTCACACTAGTCTAGTCTGGTTATAAACTATATGAATTATCAAAAATTATGGTACATAAACATTGAGGAAAAAGGTAAGCATTTTTCATAAGAAAATAGGAAACACCTGATGACTTTTTCCATGAAGTTTTCTCTAATATCCAGCCTAAACATTCTCCAGTGCAACTTGAGGCTGTTTCCTCTTGTCCTGTCACCTGTTACTTGTGGGATGAGATCAGCTCCTATTGCCCTACAACTTCCTACCACTGCAGAAAAGCAGACACCCTCCTGGGCCTGTCTACAGATGCTCTTGATATGACACCAAAAGCATGAAAGAAAGCAGAAAAGCATGTTGAAAAGACCCCACCCTTATTTCCCTTGGTGCAAAATGTGTCTTAGGCAGAATCACTATGTAAGCTATTAAGTACAACTACACCTCCGTACATCTGCACTACAATTGTAGTGTAGTGCAGAGATGGCAACAGTGGCTTTAAATGAGTTTCTCCAACTGCTGGAGGCAGTTGAACTGCAGGCTCATCTTTGGGCCACTACAGTTAAACCAATCCCAGTATGACTCAACTCAGGTATTTCCAACAACACATTGCAGACTGAGGTGTGAATGTGTCCTTTACAGTGAAGTACCAGTCACAGCTAAATGAAGCTCATCAGCACAAACACTGAAAAGAGCTGACTTGACTAATTTATGTACAGTTGCACTAATGATAGTCTAATTAAATCTAACACTGCAGGAAGGTCAATAAACACTGTTGCACTTGGTGTATTTCCATCCATGACTACTGAGATTTATTAAGAAGCTTAGTTTTTCTGAGAAAGGATTACCAGAGAGAGAGCTGCCAATTTTGTACGTTTTGCACAAATAGTGACTCTAAATCATTAGATCACAGCATCACCTTGCTTCAGAAAATTTTGCTTTTCTAGAAAGGACCAAATGATCTTTCAAAACTGGACAAAGCAACTAGAAAGGCTGAGGATTTGCAATGGAATCGGATCACACAGGCTGACTAGAAAGGAAATCTGGGAACTTGGAAAGGACACAAACTCTTGTGCCATATCGGGGACTGCTTGTTCACTATCAGTAAGGGTCACCTGAAGAGTTTATAAACCACCAAAGCCTCATATCAGAGTAGGGGTGTCATTTGGGACATGTCTGGTATTCTCTGGGAGTTTTTTCTGGTCACATACAGAATTACATATAACATGTGCCAAAAGGAAAAGTTTTCATAAAGGAATACAAAATGTTGATTCTCATTGTGTTTGGCTCAATGGAGTTATTTGACTCTTCCATCAAAATCGATTAGAGAATTGATTAACAAAGGCTATGTGGATCCAAACCCCTTGCTGCAGGTTGCCAGAAGCTGAGAGAAACAAGACCATGCTCTTATTTAGTGTTTAACCTTTTTACTCGGGGCCCTTATCATGCACCAAACAGTGGGACAAGCAGATCTCTAGTCTGACTTGTTACAGCTGCTCTTAGGTTCCAACAGGAGAGAACATGGTCTGTGTATTACACAATTGGATTTGCAGCAAACACAAGAAAATGTGCAGTTGCCTTTCTTTCTGGTTTCATTCACCACTTCAGTCCTTCACTTTCCTGCCTGTGTAAAGCTTCATTAATTCTGTTATAGCAGCAAAGTGAAGGTGACACGGGCAGATGACGTTTAGCTCTTTGCTTTCCTGGACATAGTCACTATTTAGCTTCCTAAATCAGTTTTTAGACAGACGTGCAGTTTGCACCCTGCCACAGTGTGCGGCTCTGAAATTAAAGTCACAACTTAGAATAATGTAATTTTGTGTTTTAGTTGTGTACTGCTCATATAGTTTAACTGCACAGAATTAAACAATGGGATGATGTGGTTTATCTTGACTTCAG
>VZRI01008749.1:4956-15107 GCA_013397515.1 Upupa epops | reverse complement strand
TAATGTTCACTGCAACATCTTCCCTAATGTCCACCTAAACATCCCATAGTACCATTTCTTCCACTTTAAATTTTACTACTGTAAATAATGATTACTCCCTAGTCTTACCTTTCTCTAAGATATGAGTAGGTGATAGGACATGCTAGTAGTCTCCCTTCTCAGTGAAAATTAACTAATTATTCCTTTATTTGCTTTTATATCTGTATCAATACAAAGTTATATATTCTTTTTATCCTTTATTTTTAGTTCTTATAATAGCTATAATTAGATACCTTATTTGAACTTTCTTGAAATCCAAATAAAATTCTATACCTTAAAGATGTTCTAAGTATTTCTGCATTTAGCCATTGGATTTTTTCTTAGATAATCACGCTTGAGACTTACATATAAGGTAAGGGTTGAAAACAACAATTGGGGGTGTATTTTAAGGACATAAGTGGTAGTGGAGCAAATTTTCATCAACTACAAAACTACAATATAATGATACATGTACGCAGGGCAGACAGAAATAGGTGAATGCTACTTATTTGGTCATCTGAGAGAAAATAAACCTGTTTTTATTTAATACATTTTCTCCACTGCACCTTAATAATGTTAGGAGTTAGAATCTTTTCTCAAAAAGGAGCATGATTATGGTTCCTTCTCATGACACAGATTTAATTGTTGTGTCGATTAAGACTTGGTGGAATGATGGAACAGAGAATAATTTGTTTCCTTGAATGTTCATAGAGAGATTTTCCCCAAAATAAGATCAGTTTTCCTTCATTCTTTTCTATCCCTCCTAAGAAATACCTTTTAAACTGTTCCACAACAGGATAGACAGTGATACCGAACTTGAATTGTATCCCATTGCTTCTGGGAATTTTCCAAGCAACAACTCCTTCCACAAAGAAGGGAAATTACACACTATAATGCAGAAGAATCTGTCAAAGAAACATCATCAAGTTCTCTGGAGAAGCAAAGTACTTCCCACCTAAAGACAGAAAAACTGTGCACAGCCTTGGGAGAAACAAAAAACCTACAGAAGCAAAATATGTAAGATAGGACAGTCTGACAAGGAAATGGGACTGCACGGTAACACAAGAAGGAAATACTGTCTAAAACATTTCCGTGGCCAATATGAACCAGTTTCTAGACACTTTAGATAAGAGAATAGGAGCATTAACTCTGGCAACACTTCCCCGCTTTGTCATGCCAACAGCATAATGGAAAATGAAACACTGACTGATTTAACTGCACATGATTTGCCATGAGATATGAACTGTACAACTTACAGAATCCTCAATGGGTTCTCAGTAACCCTGCTTTGTAACAAGCTAGTGTTTTTAACCACTTCAGAACTGGAATGTGCAGATGAAAGTAGATTTAACAGCCACATTTTGCTTTATTTTGTGTTTCAGACACTGCTGTTCCAGAGTACAATGTGTATCCAGGGAACTGCAAACTAGTCAAAGTCCCATGCAATAAAGTCCACATTAGGCTTTTAATTGTGAAATGCTGAAAATGCTCTGAATGCACATTCTACTTCACACAGCAATGGTTCAAGGCAGGCAGATTTTATTGAGCTGGGCTGTAAGTGGGTTCATAGTCAGATCCCAGTAATATGCTGCAGGTCCTTATTCCTTTATCATGTGGTGTCCTTGGTCTTCCATGGAATTAAAGGATTGTGTTTTCTCTTAAAAAAATTGCAGTTGCCCTGACACCAAATGCCAAGATTGTAAAAGACGGCAAGTAACTTCTAAATTACACAGAACCCCAAGAAGTGTGCTGATTAACAGAGCCACTAAAGGCACTGAATACGTGCAGCCTCTTAGGTCTCACCCAAGATTAGCGAGTCAGTTGGCAGACCCAAACATATTTTTAATATTTAAATGCTAGGAAACTACTAAAATATTGATGTGTTCATTATGCAAATATCTTTTCAGCATTTGCTCTTAATTAATGCATGTGCTTTAGCACCATCATGTTTACTCATTATATCCTAAGGCAGTGGCTGTGTGAATGACCAAACATGATTATGGAAATGTTGATTCACGTTCCCTGAAACGAGAGTTTGTCAGGAGGTTGCCAATTGGAAATATTTGGAGATCTGTCAGGAGTTCAAGCACATTTTGATAGAACATCTGTGCACAAGAGGCAATCAAAATCGGTACTGATATCACAGACACGCTGGGTAATGTGGCAGAGGTGCAATTGGTGAGTGTTACATTGCATCAACAATATATCACTCAGCTGCAGCATACCACTGCCACACAGCTAGGAAGCTGTGTAGTTAAGATAGAATATAAAGCAATAAATATTAATCTAAAGCTAAACGATAAGATTGTGT
Source organism: Upupa epops (assembly GCA_013397515.1). Taxonomy (NCBI): domain Eukaryota; kingdom Metazoa; phylum Chordata; class Aves; order Bucerotiformes; family Upupidae; genus Upupa; species Upupa epops. The sequence goes on along the minus strand of VZRI01008749.1, from coordinate 12,778 downwards.
TATAGTCACCTAGCAAAAAGGGAATAATTTGTTTCCAGAAGTCAGACGGCTAAGCACAAGATCTGATATTAAAGTGATTGTGCAGTACAAAATCAAAGAAACAACAGAAACCACAGTCTGTCAGCTAAGTGGCTTGTTTTAGAAATTAATTCCATAAATTCTCAAACAGCTGTGCTAGGACTTAGCTGCAGAAATCCACGGATGTAAATAAAGCATGAGCACTGCCCATTACTCGTTTAGTGAGACTTTACTTTTTAAAGCTGTTTGCTAAATGTATTCATATTGCCACGTTTGCTTTTATTTTGAGGGAATTATTCTCATTAAACAGGTGGATTACAAATATTTATTTGTGAAAGGGCTGTCAAGCTTTCTAATATGTTTTAATCAGCATTCATCTCATAATCAGCAACATCCTTTAAATTGCAATCCCAGCTACTACTCACACAGAACTATGCAGTGTAACTAAAGAGTTTCAGTAGCAGAGAGTTCATTTTGCTTGGAGTTGCTGTTGAATACACTCCACTACCTGGCTAGAAACTGCCCACCTCAGGCCATGGAACACAAGAGAAGATCAGCTCTTCTAGTGCAATGATTTGGTAATTTTCCCCAGTGTGCTGCTGCAGACTGATGTGAGAACTCCTTGCTACAGAAATCAGAGTAAATTAATTGATGTAATCAAACAGCTTTAGATAAACCTTGAGACCTGAGACTTTAGTGGTTTCTTCTGTTCTGGTTTGTGCCATGCTCAACCTGTGATAGAATTGGGAATGTTGGCTTGTAAGGATGTGAAGAACAAAATCAACAAAAAATCATGCAGGGAGAAAATAAACGATGTAAGTTTGCAGTTTGCTTGTTTTCTGAGTGTTGCTTTAATTTCTCTCAAAAATCTTCCTATATCCAATGTACAGCACTTTGAGCCTGCAAAAACTACACCTGAAATCTACTTCCAGTTCAGCCAGCTGATAACAGTTAGAATGTGTACACAATTCCATGTACTCTAAGTCAGCTGCTCCATGTTTAAATAAGCCCTGAAGCAAGCACCAACCCAAATGCAGTCCAGTAGAAACAAGGAAGATAAGGCAGATAAGCAGCCTTCTTGTTTGTAATAAGTCAGTAATGCCAAATTAATGTGTCAAGCATGAAGAGGTGAAACATTCCCACATTTGTTCCATGCACCAACCCAAGTGGAACTTTGCCACAGAGCAGTATTTTGTGCCCATCAGGTTAATAAATTTCTATTCACAGGCTCCTACTGAATCAACCACCAGGTTATTCTCAGGATATTTTTGGGTGCAAAAATGCTTTTATTTAATGGGAAAGTGGCAGATTGAGTAGCAAATGTTCCAGCTCTTATACTAGAAGAGGTACTCCTCTGAGCTGTTTTCTGATATATTTCTATGACCTACAATCCACTTAGGCACACAAGAGGGTTCACAAGTGGTGAACCTCACCAGTGATGCCAGACTGAACCACATCTTAATAAACCATATTCTGCAGGATTATATTGTTTATCATGAAGATCAAAGGAACTACATCTGAAAATAGGAAGTTGATGCTTTCTGTCTGAATGCTGCAAACCTGTAACAAACTGTGACCCTGGAATCAACCACTCTATCAACTCTATGCAATAAGATGGGGAACTAGCCTGACTACCTGGCTAGGATGCCTACACGCTTAAGTGACAATATGTTCTGGCTTGAGCAATGGCTCTCAAACCCCTGCCACTGAAGGGTGGAAGCTGGCTACAGCTCTGCTGTGGGCATAGCCACAGCCCTCTTTTGCATGGGAGCTTGAACGCAGAGAGGCCAAAGAGACAAGCCATTCTCTTTACCTGCAAACCACCTTCTGTGGGGATAAATCTGCAACTCTCCCCTCTTTCACTGAAGGCTCAGATACAGAAAAGGCAGCACCAGCTCATTCCCGTCCTTGGCAGGGGAAAAGAAAGAAAGGCTCTGCATAAGGCCTGTGGAAAGCCTTCAGATGAGGCCTCAAAAAGCCTATTTGCCACACAACTAGCATCATGTTAGCTTTTTCTCCACTGAGCTGGCAAATATCCTGTATACTCTGCCAAGAGAGAGACTGATAGAAGCCTCTACTAAGAGAGAGAAAGAGAGGTCACAAGTACTGATCTCCTAAGCCTTTGGCAAAAGGAGAGAGAGCCTGAAACCCTGTTGTATCCTCCACATTTGACACTGCTATAGTCTCAAAGAAAAGTCCCAAGCCGACAGGACCTAGAAGTATGCCAGAGACGTTACAGAGTGTTGATGTCTGCAAGAGGATCGGGAAAAGGAACTTCTCTGCAAGCACCAAATGTATATTTTGTGTTGTATTCCTGCCACCACCCTCCCACCTCCCTTTTTCTCTTCTGGAAAGTGGGTTGCGAGTGTGTCTGTGTGTGGTGGCTGTGATGGTTATGAGTATTGGTGTACACTTTCTTTCCACAGACCTCTCATCTAAGGCCAAACCCCGATGTATTAGCCGTCTCCTGTTTCTCTCAGAGTGTGTGTAAATTCACTGTGATACAGTTTCTGTTTTACCTTTTTGATTCTTTTACTTATTTGGGGAGTTTTCCTTTCTTATTGGTGATGCATTCAATAAATTGTTGTCTTTCTAGCAAAGCTGCATCATTGCCTGTTGAACTCTTAGTGAGAGCTGGTTGGTGTGCGAGAATTACAGGCACCAACCCAAACCAATTCAGACCCTCTCTCTAAACCATTACACAATGTCAAATACAGGTATAACAAGCATGTAGAGTTTAAAAGAAAATAGTCACAGACTCTGTTACATGAAAGCCAAAGCATATATAAAAGATAGACTAAACTATACCACACAGTAAGTAGTGACATAATGGTCTGGAGAACAGATTTTATGAGGAGAGGCCGAAGGAGCTGGGGCTGTTCACCCTGGAGAATAGAAGGTGATCAGACATTGGAATGGACTGCCCAGGGAGGTGTTTAAGAAAAGACTGGATGTAGCACTTAGTGCCATGGTCTAGCTTATTGTGGTAACATTAGGTCATAGGCTGGGTTTGATGATCTCAGAGGTCTTTTCCAGCCTCAATAATTCTGTTATTCTGCGATTTGAATACCTGATGACTAGCGACAGAAACTCTTTGGAAATGTATTTTTCTGTCATAAAGATTGGTCAGGTACTTTCTGTTTAAAAGATCTCATTTGAGGAAACTGAAATACTAAAGAAAGAGTGTGTTTCTATTTCAGTTTGGCTAAGATCTTAATTTTATCCTGCACACTTATATTAAAATGAAGAAGAGAAGCACTCCATGCAGAAAAAGATGCTCTATATTTAGCTCTAAATGACCTTTTGGTTCTTTATTAGCTTTTTTCTCTTTATTAGCTTAATTAGGGAAAACCATGTCTATTTGATTCTTCTATTCCCTCTGCAAATCCCTTCTCCATTCCAAGTAACTTTTCTTTCATTATAAAAACTATGCTTTGTGTGTCTCCTGGTTTTAGACACCTTGAAATGCTAGACCAACACATTTATTTCTCTTCAGTCCGCTGGCCATGCCTAGAGCAAAAGCTAAGAAGTTGCAGGAGAAGGTAGAGGACACAGATGTCGCCTGCTCTGATGGCCTTTGCTGCCCACATGAGACAATGTGGCAGGGCCAGACAGGCCAGATGAACAGTTGATGTCATTCCATGGGCTCTCCTCTGCTGTAAAACCAAACTTCGTTGCTGACAGCACTGGGAACAAACCAGGCTATATTCTCCTCCCTTACCCTTGAAATAGCAAAATTCAATTTAACCCCTGTTGCTGCAGTCTCAAACTGCCTCTTTTGAAAAATGTTTAGGTTGCCACTGGGTCAAATAGAGTGGGCCGTAAAAGGAGAATGGTGATTCGTACTGCTACTGAAGTAAGAACAGCAACTACTTCCACCTTCCCCCACAATTCAGTGCTGCCCTAGCAAAAGAAAGAAATATTTAACTGTTCCCATTATGTACAGTGGCAAGACGGGAGTGGAGCATGAAGAATCTAGAGCAGTGCTGTATTATCCACTGAAATTTTATGAGAAATTTTCTGAAATAAGAGGGTGAGTTCCTCACAAAACGGAACAGGAAACAGGGTTATAACCCCCCCGAAAACCTCTAGCTTATACAAAAACATTAAGAGATTTGAAATACTGAATATGAAATACTGAAATTCAATGAGTTTAGTTCTCTTTCAGAAAAAATATTAATCCCACATCAAAGAGATATATAGTCCCCACTGACATACCGCTTCATACCCATCCTGAGAACCTGTACTCTGGGATGTCTCCACTGCTTTTTGCAAAAGTGATCTCAGTATTCAGATAATTTATTTTTCTAACATTATTTGACTCTCAAAATGTTACTAATTTTAAAGAACACTTTCTAAGAATTAAAAACAGATGTGCTTTAGTCAATACTTCACATACCTGATGGAATTTGAAACTTCACTTGTGTGAGTCCACCAGTTGGCTCATCCCACTCATTAAACACAAGGCTGTAGAAAACAAACAGAAGGAGTTTGCTAAGACAATGCAGAAAATATGGATGAATAATCAGGTAAATTACATATGTTACAAAAATATTTTCATGCATTTCTGTAGGTGTAAAACAGTTTCATAACTATGAAATTAATTGAAAAAAGGAAAATAAGAAATCAAGAATTTCTCTAGTAGGATATGGGAAACAGAAAAGCAGTGTCCAGTATACAAACAAGGGTCAGGAATGGCATAGGAAGATTTTCAGTACACACTTTAGGCCTATTAATATTTGTTTCACATTAGCAGATTAGATGTAACAGATGCATATTTAAAACCACATGTCTGCTCCTTATTGCAATTCCTCTGTCATCTGTACCTTCACTGATGCACAATAAAAAACAATTATTTTAATTTGTCAGTGGTTGAGAAGATGTTTAGTGATCATATCAACAAGACACACTCCTGAGATTTATAGTGGTATGTTCTGTCTCATTTCTTTTTTTAAGTTTTAATCATAGAAAAGATAATTATGAGAATAATTATTAACAAAATAATTAGATTATCACATAATTATTTTTAGGGGAAATAAAATCTTTATAAAAATCCTAGAGACTATGGAAAGGCCGCAGGAGATACAAGTGAAACTGTTAGGAGGCTTTAAATACGAAGTCAATTTCTTTGTGTCCAGCTGTCTTTATTGAACAATGATTAAGAAAGGAAAAAATGGCTACAATATATTTACTGGGTATGTAAATCAATATTCTTCACTGTAAGAAAGCTAGCAGTATGTTGTTCATAAACCAGCAGATTCAAGGCGTCTTGACCACAGCAGTGAAGGGAATACAATAGGATCACAGAATTGTTTAGGTTGGAAAAGATCTTTCATATCATCTAGTCCAACCATTAACCCAGCTCTGCCAAGGCCACCACTATATCATGTTCCTAAGGTCCAGATCTACATGACATTTAAACATGGCATGGCCAGGGATGTGGATTCAATTCCCTTCCTGGGCAGCCTGTTCCCGTGCCTGATGACCCTTTCCAATAAAGATGTTTTTCCTGATATCTAACATAAATTTCCCCTGGCACAACTTTAGGCCATTTCCTATTGCAACAGTCATGGGATTTGCCGTTGGATAGAAAGTAGGCTCAGTACTTCAGTATATGTCTGCTTTGAAGAATAAAGAATTCACTAGCTCAGCAATGAGAAAGCATCATGACAGCAGATGCTGCCTTGGAAAGGATATGAGGGAAAGGTTCTTTTAGGATTCCATTTAAATACATGAAGCTGACTGCAGCAGCTAGCTACCTGAACAGAGAGTGAGAGCATTGGAATCTAATTTCAGCTCTAAGGCAATTGGGTGTGTGCCATAGACAGAATCAGTATTTTCATCACTGCCTTTTTAAAAGCTTTTAACTCAACACCATTTGTGTTCAAGTCATCACTGATTTTAGCACTGTTTTGGCTTTCAAATCATCCTTCCTTCTGTGATATCTCATTTGGAAACCGGAGTTTGTAGCAGTTTGCCCTGCTGTGGAATTTCTATAGTCTAGTAGAAGTCTGCATAAATGGTGGCTGGCTGTTGGTTTAATTCACATTCAACTTGTACTGACAGTAATTTCTCCATTAGGACAAAAATTACTCAAAGCAATGCTGTAGTTAAAGCAGGAGTTGCACATCCCCAGCTGCCTATCAGCCCTTCAGAAGCCTACCAGCCATAATCCCCTCTCAGGTTCTTTTGTCCTGGGGAAACAAACCTTTTCTAGCTATATGGTGTCCACATCAGTATGCACAGAATATGTCACTTCTTATACTGTGTGACAGAACAGTAAGGACAGTCATTTCATCTGCTTTGCATGACAATCTGATCTGACTGGAGAGGGTAATTACACTTAAACTACTCATAACGTTACTGGAATCTGTGCCTGGATTGTAAGACTTTGAAATCTATTTAAGATTACCTGTATCTGGAGTATCTACTCAAGACATCCTTCCTTTGAAAGGGTTTGGAAGAAAAGCTGATACCTTCTTATTTCATACATCTGTGCAATATGTGTGGTCGATAAAGTTTTTCATGTGAGTTCTTAACCGTCAGGCTTTTGGTTTGTCTGGGTTTCTGTAAATTTTTCACCTCATTCTCTTATGAGGGAGTACTTTGGAGAAAAGTATTCCGGGATCCTCTCTCCCTAGCCACTACAGTCTTAGTAAAGCCTGATACAACCCAACGCTGTTAACACTATTGGCATTAACAAAGCAAAGCATGATGCTGCAGCTAGAGATGCCAGTCAGGAGATGTCTGTTATGAAGGAGAAGTTTCAGTCTTGTAAAACAGGAAGTCTGATCTTAGAGGCCCTAAAAGAGATAGAGGCCTGTTTCCAGAGGGAGTTATGATGTAATTTTATTTAATTAACAACTCTGACAGTTTTTATGAGATTGCCTGAACTACCAGAATTTTTGTCAAATGTTTCTGTGTTGCTAAGCATATCCTGTTGGATGAACCTATTAAGGCTTAAGAATTTCTCTAAAAGATTTGCAAGAAATGATGATAACTGGGATAGAATTGCAGCCAGGGCTTTCCCAAAATGAGAACATTACGTGTGAGGAAATATTTGCTGTCACATGAGGCTAAAAATTGTGGAAAACCCAAATCTAGAGTTTAAACACTGGTAATGGACAGTAGCAATTATGCCCAGCTAAACAATGAATGAGTGTAATGGTTTAGAGCAAGGGTCTAAATTTGTTTGAGTTGGTGCCTGCAATTGAAGCACAGCAGCCAACTCTTTCTGAGAATTCAACAGGCAATGAAGCAACTTTGCTACAAAGAAAAGAATTTATTGAACCCATCCTCAAGAAGAGAAGGAAAAGATCCCCAAATAAGTAAAAGAATCTAAAAGATAAAAGAGAAACCGTACCACAATGCCTTTACACACACACTGAGAGAAATGGGAGACAGCTAACGCACACACACACACACACACACAGAATTGCAACACAATTCCCACTTCCAGAAGGGGAAAAGGTCGGGGTTGGGTCGGGGGGTGGTGGTGGTGGGGTGTCGGGTGGCAGAAACGCAGTACAAAATATACATTTGATGCTTGTAGAAAAGAGTCACACAAAGTCCTCTTGCAGACGTCAGCCCTCCCTGACATCTCAGGCATTCTTCTAGCTCCCCTCATCTTGGGAGCTCTTCTTTGAGGCTATAAGAGTGTCAAATGTAAATCTATAATAGAATCTCAAACTTTCTCTGTTTGCCAAAGGTTTAGGAGATCGGTACTTATGATCTATCTCTCTCTCTTATCAGAGGTTTCTCTCTGTCTACCAGTGGCAGAACATACAGCATCTTGGTGGGGACA
>VZRI01008742.1:167739-185848 GCA_013397515.1 Upupa epops | reverse complement strand
TTTCTAAATGCATTTTCTTACATTATTATTGATATTATTTCTAATTTTGTGTTTACTTTTTGTTATTTCATTATTTATATTCATTTTATTGTTCTTTTCTCTTGATGATGTTTATTTGATCTCTAAGATTATTCCCATTTTCATGCTTTTTTCCTATTTATGTTATTTATAATATTCTTCTTACATGGATTATTCCTTTCTAATATCATCATTCTTTTTCTTTCCACATTACTCTCTTATTTCTATTATTTCCCCTATTTTCACTTTCTCTGTGAGGTGTTACCTCTCTTTCCAGCCTTCACAACTATCACCGCACACATCCTCAGCTTAAACTCTAACTAAACCACCCGAGCGCAGAGCCCCTGCACTGATTCTTCCTGAGCATCCAGGTCTTCCTGCACAACAAGCTTGAGCGAGACACAGCGGCCGTTGCGGAGGGCCCCGTGCCCGCACGCAGAGCCGCCCGCGCTCCGCAGCCCATCCGCACGCTCCTCTTCAGTGTCTTTTGCTTACACTTCAGTTTTAATCAAGCGAGCTGAATGCAACTCAAAACAAGACCTCTACCTAATGCGGAGCTTAATGACCCTTTTAATACCCGCAGAGTTGGCCGCCTCCCCTCTCCCCGCTCTTCCCTCGGACCTCTGGAGCGTTAAACGCGTTAGCAGAATGACTCTCTGGTACGGTCCACAAACCCCCGAAAGGCGCGGGGAAGCAGTAGAGTCACCCAGCATGAAATCAAAATCTAATCAAGGCAGATTATGTTAGATTAGCTAAGCAAGTAAACAATTAGGCGAGTTAATGTTACCTGCCCTGTCCTTCAGCCGAGGAATTTGTCTTGGCGGACGTGCGCAGCTCCAGCTCACGTTGCTGACACTGCGGGTTGTCGGATGGGTTTTTCCAACTGCTAATTCCTCTTGTGCTGTGGTTTCCCTTCTGCTGTGGTGAACACTAGTGAAGGAAATGCTGCTAGGAAGAGGGGTCGGTTGCTTGGGAGTGAATTGTGGATGCTGATGGGAGGCCGTGATGCAGAGTAAGGGCTTTTCCTCAGGCTCCAGTTGTTGCACCTACCAACTCACTTCAGGAAGGGCACAGAGCTGCTGGAGGGTGCCCAGCGTAGAGCAACAAAGAGGATGAAGGAAGGAGAGCAGCTCCCTGCTGAGGAAAGGCTGAGGNGAGCCAGGCTCTGCTCAAGGGCATCTGGGGACAGGACAAGGGGCACTGGGTGCCAGCTGGAACAGAGGAGGTTCCCTCTCAATCTCAGCAGGACCTTCTTCCCAGGGAGGGTCCCGGAGCACTGGACCAGGCTGCCCAGGGGGGCTGTGGAGTCTCCTTCTCTGCAGACGTTCCAGCCCCGCCTGGCTGTGTTCCTGTGCCACTGGGTCTGGGGGATCCTGCTGTGGCAGGGGGATTGGACTGGGTGATCTTTCAAGGTCCCTTCCCATCCCTAAGGATTCTGTGATTGTCTGTTGGCAAGACAGACTGAAAAGTCCTGAACCAGCTTGTGTTTGTGGTAGGAGACAGGAGGAATAGTTAAACAAAACTCCTGGAGTAATTCCATTTCAACAACCATTCTGTAAAACCAGCAGCTAAAACCAGATTCTGTTTGTTCTCAGGGAATTAACTGTGCACATGAACTCCCGCGGTACCGTGAGAGCTGCAAAGCCCAGCTCCCTCAGCCTCTCCTCACACAACTGGTTCTCTCAACCCCTCCTGAGCTGGGTAGCTCTGCTCTGGACCCCTTCCAGCATCTCCCTGTCTCTCTTGTGATGAGGGGTCCAGACCTGAAGCCAGGACTGGAGAGGAGCCCTCCCAAGGGCAGGGGAACTCCCCTTCTCCTGCTGCCCACACTCTTCCTGACCCAGACCAGGATGCTGTTAGCCTTCTTGGCCACCTGGGCACCCTGCTGGCTGAGATGAAGCCGTATAAAGGTCAAACACAATTTTATTAGCAGGGTCTTTGTTTCCCCAAATCAATTCTCTTTCTTTCTGATCTTCCGAGGCTCTGCTGAATCACTGTTCCTTCCTCTTTTGGGGTTTGTTTTTGGCAGGGAGTTTTATTAGCAATTCTGAGAAAGAAATTGTAAATGCTTTCTAACCTGAGGCCAAACCCTGCTGGCGGTTGGGTTTTTCCAGATGGTGAAGAGATGAGGGATAGGAAGAAGTCAGCTAACACCAACAGAATATTTTTGGGGGGTTATCGGAACCAAATAGGAGGGGTGGAAGTTCTCCCCCCATCAGACAGCAGCTGCAGTTTGCAAAGGCAGTCTCGTCATGGGAGGGAGAGGGTGTGGAGATGGGTGCTCTGATGGCTGTTGGCTGTATTTTACCCCTTGTGCCATAGAATCATAGATTCCCTAGGGATGGGAAAGGAGCTGGAAAGGTCATCCAGTCCAGTCCCCCTGCCACAGCAGGGTCACCCAGACCCAGTGGCACAGGAACACAGCCAGGCGGGGCTGGAACGTCTGCAGAGAAGGAGACTCCACAGCCCCCCCTGGGCAGCCCCTTCCAGTGCTCTGGGACCCTCCCTGGGAAGAAGGTCCTGCTGAGATTGAGAGGGAACCTCCTCTGCTCCAGCTGGCTCCCAGTGCCCCTTGTCCTATAACTGGAGGGTGTCCAGCATAGAGCAACAAAGAGGATGAAGGAAGGAGAGCAGCTCCCTGATGAGGAAAGGCTGAGGGAGCTGGGGTTCTTGGGCTGGGAGAAGAGGAGGCTGAGGGGGGACCTCATTGCTGTCTCTCAATCTGTGAGGGGTGGGTGTCAGGAGGATGGGGCCAGGCTCTGCTCAAGGTCATGCCGTATTGGAAGGTGCTGGCTGAACCCCTTTGGGCTCTGATTCAGTGAAAACATTGAGAACAGAGGCAGAAATAACACTGAGAGTCTTCTGTTGATGATGCTCTGAGACCTTCTCTTCAAACCCAGGGGAATCACAGAATCATTAGGGATCAGAAAGGACCTTGAAAGATCATCTAGTCCAATCCCATGGCTGATCAAGGACTGCACAAGGACTCTCTTCTGTTCTCTCACGTTGCAGCTCACGTTCATCATCTGCTCTTTCAAAACATCTATGGATCCTTTCCAGGCTACAGATGCTTTTTCCATATTTCATCATTTCATATTTCATCATAGTCTGTTGAGGATGGTACCGTTTCCAAAGCCGTCTGCTCTCTCTCTCTTCAGATGGAGCAGAGGAGCAGAAGAGGAGGTATCCCTGGAGCACCTCAGTCCCATCCCACACGGCATCTGCGGCTCCTGGAACGCTCCTCACCCCCTCTCCCGCCCATCACATGCGTTTGGTTCTGATTCTGCCCTTGTTCCTCACCCTGAGACGCTGCTTGGCGAGCAGTCTGTGTGAAATATGAGTCCAAGCCCAGGGTAATGTACTTTTCCTTTCAGTTTTAACTTGAGCTGATCCCTACAGTATGAATTTTTTAGCAGGACAGTGTAATCTGTCTGTGAGGTCTTGACAACCCGGTCCGTAAGGAAAACGGGAGCTTCTCAGTCTTCCAATCTAAATGCAGATCTGTGAGGATGGGTTGTGGTCACAGGTACTGTGCAGAGCACTGGTGGCTTCTGCATCCTGTTCAGCATCAACTGAACACTCCCCATCCTTGTGCAGCTCCTCACAGAGCTTCTGCCGGTGCTGCATCCAGCTCCTGGCCCAGCTGCTCAGCCATGGCTGCAGCATGAAGCAGCAAAGAGGAAAAATGCAGGTTCTCTTTTCTCCCTGCCTGTTGCCAAATCTCCAGCTGGTTCCTTGCAAAGCAGATCCATGCGGTGACAGGTTTCCATTTATCCCACTGCTTGATGACATCCGGGGATCATTGCAGTGGGCTGCAGTAACAGTGATACCGGGAGGGTTTGTGACCTGGGTCTCTGGATGCCACAAGAGCATAACTAATCCAAGGAACCCACATCACTCAGTGGTTACATCCACAGCCCAATGCAGGAGGGATTCTAAAGTAGAAAATCCTCTGTAGAGTCCAACAAACAATCCAAGTTTTCATAGACTCGTAGAATCCTTAGGGATCGGAAGGGAGCTTGAAAGATCATCCAGTCCAATCCCCCTGCCACAGCAGGATCACCCAGACCAAGTTGCTCAGGAATATATCCAGGTGGGTCTGGAATGTCTCCAGAGAAGGAGACTCCACAAACCCCCTGGGCAGCCCTTTCCAGTGCTCCAGGACCTTCCCTGGAAAGAAGTTGCTTCTCCTCTTGATGTGGAGCCTCCTCTGTTCCAGCTGCCACCTGGTGCCCCTTGTCCTGGCATTGGGTGCCCCTGAGCAGAGCCTGGCTCCTTCCTCCTGACCCCCACCCTTTCCATCTTGATCAGCAGTCATGAGGTCCCCCCTCAGGCTTATTTCTTCCCAGCTCCGTCAGCAGGGAGATGCCCCCCTCTGTTCACCATCTGTGTGCTCTGCCCTGGACCCCCTCAGGCAGTTTTTCCCAGCACTTCTTTTTTTAAAGGAAATGAAAACAACTCAAAGTTTTAACTTTAGAGGGTTGGATCCTGTAGCTGCCTTGACAGCCCAATGAAGTTCACAGGTTTGCGGGTTGGAAGGGACCTCAGGGATCATCTAGTCCAGCCTCTTAACTGGAAGTCTCCGTTAGAAAAAGGCAGCGAATTAATTTCTTGGGAGTTTTCCAACATTTCCTCCAACACCTGTTTTACCGGGAACGAGGAATCACTTCATGAGATCAGCTCAGACCCCCAACCCTAAAGGGGCAACTCAATGCAAACAACCAGAGAGAGTGGTCACTAGGCTCAAGAAGTGGGAGCGGGGTGAAGTTCAGGCTTTCTTTGGCAAGTCGCTGGTTTTGAGAGGTTTGGGATGATGGCCTCTTTATCTGTAGTGTGTTTCGTGTTTCTGCCCTTCTGCTGCCTGTGATCCTGGCCTTGTCACCTCCTTCCTCCTCCTTTCTTTTCATTTCCAGAGTTGTGGAGGTGGGATGGTAACTGCTGCGGATCAGCTGGGGTTGTGCACACGTGGATGGATGGATGGATGGATGGGTGGGTAAGTGGATGGGTGGATGGGTGGATGGATGGATGGATGGGTAGGTGGAAGGATGGATGGGTGGGTGGATGGATGGATGGATGGATGGATGGATGGATGGATGGATGGATGGATGGATGGATGGACGGACAAAAGAGCCACTGCCTGAGACTGAGAGCTGCTTCCTTTCTTCTTCCTTTCTCTCTGTGGTGTTTTCTGACAAAAATTATGGGACAAAAAGGATCAGATTAGCTGCTGCTCTGGCACAGATGCTTTTGGCATCCCAAAGGCCAGAGGATTCTGGTTGCCATGACCCACCCAAGCTCCGCTAAGTCACTGTGGAAGTTTGGGCACTGCTTCACTTGCCGCCACTGTGTTGTGCGGTGACAGGACAGAACAAAAACCTATTGATAATCAAGGGTTGCAGTTAAACACAAATTAATGGCTCTCGATATAAAATGGGATCTGCAGGTCTTCACTCATCCACTTGAGAACTAGTTCCAAGCTATCCGTGGTAATAAAAGACCAGGCTAAGATAAAAGACCTATCCAAGCTAATAAAGAACTTGACAGAGTTACGGAGTGTCATTTTCCAGGGAGCTGTAACTACTGCGTTACAGCCAGTTCAGTGAGGACCGAGTCCAGACCCCAAACACCAAGGAAGCTCCGGAAGCAAAATGAATCATGGCTGGATCAGATACAGACACAAAAGTGCTGTGTTAGAGGTTAAAACCATTCCAGGAGCTGAATGCCTTCGCTGCACAGAAAAGGATGTGACAATGAGTTTCGTTTAAAGAGTGAATTCATTTGCCACGGGAACAATGAGGTTTTGCTTTCTTTAATCCAAATGCAGACAAGTAATTTCTTAGGCAAGCAAAGCTCTGAGTTATGCTGGGGAAGATACAACGTGAGTAAACAGTCCTTTCTGTAATACAGCTATAAAATACGATAATATACATATACATGAAATAAAGGAGTGATTGAACTTGTCATCTAATTGTATTATCAGATTTGTAGCTTGTGAAAATGTCAGGGGAAATAACGCAGAGTGCAGGACGGGTCCATTTATTAATTGTGGATAATTCTGAAGCCGGCTGCAGGCAGTGCTATTGTATTTCTCACTTGGAAGGACTCACTCGGTTGCTGGGAGAAATAATTGTCAGCCATCAGGTTGGGGTTTGTTTCATAGTCTTTCTATTTTAATTACTTACTGGTTGGCTATCGGCGTCAGGGTTTGGTCTCCAAGGTCAAACAGCATCTTTTCTACCTGGATGGTGGTAGCTTTTCCAGTGGAAGAGTGAAGTTTAGTCCCTGGTCAGTTGGAGATTTTTGATGATCACTCAAAATCACAGAATGATTGAGGCTGGAAAAGACCGCTGAGCTCATCCAGCCCAGCCCAGCACCTAACATCATCCTAGGGCCACAGCCAGGCTGTCCTTCAACACCCCCAGGCACAGGGACTCCCCCACTGCCCTGGGCAGTCCAGTCCAGGCTCTGAGCACCCTTTCCAGGAGGAAGGGCTTCCTAACAGCCAACCTAACCCTCCCCTGGCAGCTTCAGGTCCTGGCACTGGGTGCCTGAGAGAAGAGCCTGACCCCCACCTGACTGCAACTTCCCTTCAGGAAGCTGGAGAGAGGGAAAGGTCCCTGGTTCCCCCTGTCTCCTCTCCTCCAGGCTAAACACCCCCAGCTCCCTCAGCCTCTCTTGATCAGACCTTTCCTCCAGTCCCTTCACCAAGTATTTGTAGCCTTGCAGATAACAGGAGAAAAGGGTTAACTTATTCTTGAATCTCTCTATCATTCTGGCCCCTCTACACTTCTCCCCATCAGCCTCCTAACAACCAGCTTCATTCTCTTCCTAAAACCGAACCATAGCAAAACTCCGCTTAGACCAGAGCTGCTGGGGGCCAAATCTTGGTCTAATGATTCATTTTCACTCCCAAACCTGAGAACTTTGGACTCAAATCTATTAACTAACAAACCCAAACCCAGCAGATTGCAACCTTCTGTCCCACTGTGCTCCAGAGCAGCACCAGTGAAAGCAGGTGCCCCAAATAAACCGTCATCCATGCAGGCTGTCCCGGCCAGGCTGTTTCTTTGCTGCTTTCCTATCGATGCCTAGAAACGATTTGGAGAGGATTTGGTCACCTGAGATGTGGAGGATCGAGTGCTGCACCTGCTCTCCAGAGGGATTTGCAGAACTAGATTCAAGGGAGGATTTAGAGCACAGAAGTCACTGGATTTTAAAAGGATTTCAAGGTCAGCCCTACTTTTGATTCTCTTGTCACTTCTTTAGGTGAACGAGGACAAAATGGGGAGCTGAGCTAAGCTAAAGCTCTCCTTCTCTTCCTAGGAGAGCAGTTCTCCACACGGAGCTGCCACAGCTCCCCACGGAGCTCACACACATTCAGGATGGAGCAGTCAATCTCTGAAAAGAGATTTGAGGGCACAAAGAGTGGGCCAGGAGGAAAACAGAGTATTTTATCCTCTTCCCTTGGGATGCTGCTGTACAAATAGGTTTTGACCTGATTGTAGAAGCCTTTTATTTCAAGTGTCATCATGTCCCTGCTTTGACTGCAGCATCCCTAGAAGGGTAAAGACCTCGAGGTTTGATCGTGTTTCCTCTGCGTGCTATGTCTCATCTCAGGTTTAAAGCTCGACTTAGTCGCAGAGACTTGTTTGCATGTTGCTCAGGAAGTCTGGAACAAGCTGTTCCCTGCCTTTCGGGTTTCAGTCTGGGGGTTGAGGCAGGGAGACAACATTTAAATGCAGATTTGAGCCGGTACCCGTGTGCCCCCCGAGGAGGCAGGATTGCAAAATCTTCATGAAGGCCATGTGAGAGGCAGGAAAAATAGGAAGAAAAAGAAAAGGGCTTCAGCTCTTCCTATTATTCACAGACAGGAATACATCGGCTTGAGTATTCGCTGCGGGTCTCGTCCCTGGAGATGTGAACGTGCTGACAAGGAGGAGTTTTGAACAGGTTCTCAGACATGGGGGGATTGCACAATACATGAGGAAGGTGAGATGAGAACAGGGACTAGAGATGTCCCCATTCTGTATTTCTCCCCCCTTCACCAGCATCAATATGGGGAAAAAAGGGGAAAAAAAACCCCACAGACATAAGAAAAATACAGAGTCAGGGTAGATTTTATAACCCTGTCAAAGGAAAAGAAGAAACAAGATCTCTACAGACTGTAGTCGACGCTAACTTTTCCCTTTCCCACTCAAATCTGAGCTAATAGGAGTAATAACTGCTCTGCCTGCCCACTGACCCTACAGCTGTGTGGTGCCGCGCTAATCTGCTTCTCCCAGTATTGACTGCTGCTCTCCGTGGGTTTGCCTCGCCGAGTCCCAAATAAATTACCCATCAGAATCGATGAAACTCATGGCTACTGTTTGCACGGATGTGGCTCTGTCACTAACCTGTGAAGCTGAGAGGTGCTGGCAGCGTGCACGGGTGTGTAAGACACCCCCGGGAGATGTGCACCCAGCAGCCCGTGGACTCTTTGGGATCATTGCTATTGCTTTGTAGTATTGTTGGGTTGGGATCATAGGATCATGGGGTTGGAAGGGACTTCCAAAGGGCATCCAATCCAAGCCCCCTACACCAAGCAGGGCCAGGTTGCCCAAACCCCATCCAGCCTGAGCTTGAATGGCTCCAGGGATAGGGCCTCCAGCCCCTCTCTGGGCAGCCTGGTCCAGGGATCCCCCACCTTCAGATTGAAGAGCTTTCTCCTCCTGTCCAGCATCACTCTGCCCTTTTCCAGCTTCAAACCAGGACTGCTCATCCTATCATTCCCTGCTCTTGGGAACAGCCTTCCCCAGCCTCCTGACAGCCCTTTTCAGGGACTGGAAGGTCACTACAAGGTCCCCCTGGAACCTTCTCCTCTCCAGGCTGAACAGCCCCAACTCTCTCAGTCTGTCCTCAGGGCAGAGGGGCTTCAGCCCTCTGAGCATTTTCATGGCTTCATCTGCATCCCCTCCATCAATCAGGTCCTCATCCTTCTTGTGTTTGGGACTCCAGAGCTGGGTGCAGGAGTCCAGGTGAGATTTCACCAGGGCAGAGCAGAGGGGCAGAATCCCCTCCCTCTGTCTGCTGGCCATGCTTCTGCTGATGCAGCCCAGGAAGCAATTGGCCTTCTGGGCTGCCAAGTATCTTCAAGATCACCATTGCTTTTGCTCCTTGGAAACAAAAGAAGTTACTGGAGGGTTGTGGTCCTGACGCTGAGGTTATTGCAGTCCCCCAAAGCTCAGGTTAAACGGAGCTTCCCAACCTCTGTTGTGCCCGGCACTCCCTGACTCGCAGTTGATTTACTTCATCAGTTGTAAGCCGCCAGATGTTGATGTCTCCTGGAGTGCAGGGTTGGTGCTGTGAGTGAAAGGAGAACCAAGTCACCTTGTGGCTCTGAGAGACCCTCTGGCATCATGAAAATCCAGAGCAGCGGGCTGTGTAAGCTGAGTGCCGTTACGCTGTGGAAGCAACCCCAGAGCTTAGCAGCAGCCCCTGCAGCGTTTAAGGCCAAGTCAAGTAATCTCAGGCTGAAGCTCAAGCTCTTCATATTCAAGAGAGAAAACTCTTGAAGATGCTGGGCTGGTACTCTGGAAATCTCTCCTCAAGCAGCAGCATCACTCAAACCGCACGAGCACAACAGAGCAGCTGTCGACGGAAGATCTCAGTTCAAACCTCGTCAGGAGTTTTCATACAGGGGAAAATGAAATGATAGATGATTTTACGTGTGTTGATCTTATTTGTACAACAGCAGCTGCTCATCCTGATATCCTGTCCGCAATTTCCAACACAACTGCTGCTTCTAGACAGAGAATGAGACTTCGCAGGGCAGATTCTGCTATTGATTTGGAGTCTGAGCCCCTGCTTTGCTCTTTTAGTTAGGAGACAGCTGGATACTTGTTAGTTTCAATAGCTTCAGATAAACAGACAGTGGCCTGATTGCCTCACAGTGATCACGGGATTAGCTGTTTACATTCACCAAGTGATGCTCCTTTTCCTAGAGGCTGGTGTCAACAGCTATTTATAAATCCCTATGGACTGGCTGAGGTGGATGGGACCTCAGGAGGTCACTGAGCCCTGCTCAAGGCAGGGGCTGCCAGTAGAAATTTAAATATCTTGAAGGAAAGATCCCACCATCTCTCTGGACTGCTGTTCCTGTGTTTAACTGCCCTTGGGCTGATTCTTTCCCCTCCTTCTGTCTCACCAGAACACGCACTGGTGCACCCTCCACCATGGATGTTGTTATGTGCCCATGAGAAGCACCTGGGTCCATCTCACCACCCTCCCTCTGTGTAGCTGTGGGAGCAGTGAGGTCCCTTCCTGAGCCTTTCCTTCTTAAGGCTGAACGAAGTGATTTAGAGCAATCTTTATGCTCTCATTTATGGAGTTAGAGCGTAGCAAGAGTCATTAGTGCAGCTAACTGCAGAGGAACTGGGGGGTTTTCATTCACTGCAATATTTTCTCCATCTGTGTGCAAATAGCTCTGATAGGAAGCCCTAACTGTGCTGTTTCCTTGCGAGCAGAACGTCTGACTTACGACGTGCCAGCACACAGGGCCACTGAGCAAATAAATCCTGGGGGTTCTGGTGGGGTTTGCTGCTCTCTGCTCTGTTCTGCGGTGCTGTGGCTCCTGGAACCTCCTTTAAGCCCTCCTGAGGAGCTGCAGAGACATGTTGTAGGAGAGCAACGAGGCTGGGCAAAGGACTGGAAGGAAAGGTTGGTGAGGAGAGGCTGAGGGAGCTGGGGGGGTTCAGCCTGGAGAAGACTCAGGGAGAGCCGTATCACACTCTATATAACTCCCTGAAGGGAGGCTGTAGTCAGGTGGGGGTCAGGCTCTTCTCCCAGGCACCCAGCACCAGGATGCAAATGCAGGGCCTGAAGCTGCCAGGGGAGGGTGAGGCTGGATGTTAGGAAGCCCTTCCTTTTGGAAAGGGTGCTCAGAGCCTGGACTGGACTGCCCAGGGCAGTGGGGGAGTCCCCGTGTCTGGAGGTGTTGAAGGGCAGCCTGGCTGTGGCCCTGAGTGCCCCGGTGTTGCTTCTGGGGTGCTGTTAAGTGCTGGGCTGGGCTGGAGGAGCTCACAGGGCTTTGCCAGCCTCAATCCTTCTGGGATTGTGTTGGTGTTGTGGCACAGACAAAGCCCATGTTCCACCTGCTCTGCAAAGCCCACATTACCCCCCGATAGAAATGTCCTTACTGGTTCCATCCGGCTGAGCAGCTCATTTATTTATTCGCATTGGGCTTTGGCAGCCAGCAAAAGCCTCCCCCTATGACTGAGTAACCTGTCTGAAGTCATCACAGCCCTGAACCCAGCGCTTTGGTCACTGTGAGCAATTACATGGTTGCTCGTGTGACTTTCAGCGATGTTAACGCTGTCTTCCAGGTCACCCATCTATTATTCGGAGAATGGAAAAATTCAAAGAGCTGAGAGTACCTAATAGGTTGAGGGAGACGATGCCTTATAAAAATGTTATTGCTATTGACTTTGGGGAAGATTTGATTACAACGAATTGGCAGGGAAATGATTTAATACTAAACATTGACGGCTGTAATATCCAAGAGTAATTCGGGATGGTAGGAGACGTGAGGGGGAAAAAATGGGTTTCTTTTTACTGTGGGTTGGCTAAAGGGATAACGGAGATTGAGAGCAGTAACAGCAAGAGGGTGTCCAGCATAGAGCAGTGAAGATGATGAAGGAAGTAGAACAGCTCCCTGATGAGGAGAGGCTGAGGGAGCTGGGGCTTTGGAGCTGGGAGGAGGAGGCTGAGGGGGGACCTCATTCCTGTCTCTCAATCTGTGAGGGGTGGGTGTCAGGAGGATGGAGCCAGGCTCTGCTCAAGGGCATCTGGTGACAGGACAAGGGGCACTGGGTGCCAGCTGGAACAGAGGAGGTTCCCTCTCAATCTCAGCAGGACCTTCTTCCCAGGGAGGGTCCCAGAGCACTGGACCAGGCTGCCCAGGGGGGCTGTGGAGTCTCCTTCTCTGCAGATGTTCCAGCCCCGCCTGGCTGTGTTCCTGTGCCACTGGGTCTGGGTGATCCTGCTGTGGCAGGGGGATTGGACTGGATGAACTTTCAAGGTCCCTTCCAAACCCTAAGGATTCTATGACAAGAGCGAGAGGCTTGTCAACAAGAGTTAGAGTAGAAATTTGGCCCAAACAAGAAAACTACAAGAGGATAAATAATTCTGGAAGAGGAAAATTAAACTTTGACTCCTCTAAAAGTTTTATCAGCAACTGCTATGACTGGGTGGCCACAAACAGGGCAAAGCACCCCAAACAAGTCTCCCACGAGGTAGCCAAGGCAGACTTGTCAGCACCTTGCCAGTGTTTGAGCCTTAAGCATGAGAAATTCTGACTACCAGCTCAAATGAAGGTCCCAAAAGTTCTCTGTCAGGGTTGATTATCTCCCCAGTTTCTCTGTTCTGCCCCTTACGAGTGGCCCCAGCCAGGGTTTTACAACCTGTTGGCTCAGTTCAGGTCGAGACTGTGTCAGCACAGCCCAACAGCTGTCGGTGAGACAGAGTGCATCAGAGTGCAAAGCCAACCAGAGGCTCTTCATCGCTAAAACAAGGCATTCCAAAGCCTGATGTCCTCCCCTGTCATTCACCACTCTTTATTCACTGCTCTTTATTCACTGCTCTAGCTGGCAAGTGCAGCATCTGCTTGTGGCTTCAACAGCCAGAGCACAGACATCCCAGCCTGGGCACAAACAGCGTTCCTGGGGCACGATGGCTGCTGCTGCTGCTGGTGGGTTTGGCTGTTCTTGGGGTCTTCTTTCCTCCAACACCTCAGCAGAGCCAGGATTCAGCCCTTTCCTGAGCAACTATGGGAGGTCGATCCCTGTGGAGAGCAAAGGTGCCTGCCCTGTTCGAGCAAGCCAGCTTTTACTGAGGTGAACCATCCTTTTTTGAGGTAAGACACCCTTTTTTGAGGTAAACCACCCTTTTTTTGAGGTAAGATACCCTTTTTTGAGGTAAGGCACCCTGGTTTGAGGTCAACCACCTTTTTATTGAGGTAAAGGGCTCTTTTTATGAGAATACCTNAGGAGAGCAAAGGTGCCTGCCCTGTTCGAGCAAGCCAGCTTTTACTGAGGTGAACCATCCTTTTTTGAGGTAAGACACCCTGGTTTGAGGTCAACCACCTTTTTATTGAGGTAAAGGGCTCTTTTTATGAGAATACCTGCCCTATTTTAAGGAGAACCATCCTGTTTTTAGGTAAACCACCCTTTTTTTGAGGTAAACTCCCTTTTTTGAGGTAAACACCTTTTTTTGAGGTAAACCACCCTTTTTTGAGGTAAAACATCTTTTTTTGAGGTAAACACCCTTTTTTAGGTAAACCACCCTTTTTTTGAGGTAAACCAACCTTTTTTGAGATAAAACATCTTTTTTGAGGTAAGACACTCTTTTTTGAGGTAAACCACCCTTTTTACCCTCTTCTAGTTTACGGTGACCAATGTGGGGCTGCTGTCGTGCTCCAGAGACAATCCTTTGGTCTGTCCAGCAGCCACCTTTTTTGAGGTCTTGTGAGGAGGGAACTGTGCCCAGCCAGCAGCACTGGGCACTTCTGTGCCCAGTCCAGAGAAGGGCAACGAGACTGGGGAGAGGGCTGGAAAACAGACCCTGTGAGGAGCAGCTGAGGGAACTGGGGTTGTTTAGTCTAGAGAAGAGGAGGCTGAGAGGAGACCTTAGTGCTCTCTACAGCTCCCTCACAGGAGGTTGTAGTGAGGCTGCTGCTGGTCTCTTCCCAAATTCCTAATGCGAGGATGAGGGGCAATGGCTCAAGCTGCATCAGGGGAGGGTTAGATTGGATCTGAGGAAGCAGCTCTTTGCTGAAGAGAGTGGTTGGGCACTGGACCAGGCTGCCCAGGAAGGTGGTGGAGTCCCCATCCCTGGAGGGGTTTAAAAACCGAGTAGCTAGAGCCCTTGAGGCCATGGTCTGGGGGTTGGGGAGCTGCTGGGATGAGGGCTGGGCTGGGTGATCCTGGAGGTCCTTCCCAGCCAGGAGGATTCTGTGGTTCTATGATTAATTCCCCACGAGGGGAGAATTCCAGCCCAAGAGCTCTGTGCCGAGTATCACCCGCTCAGTCCCAGTGACATTTACCTCTCCTCTCCGTGATAAAACACATTTATTTGTGAAGCAGATCTTAATCTATCGGTGAAAAGTGGGTTTTTTTGTTTTTCACAGCAGCCTTTACAATGATTGAAAGCGGGGGCTGGAGAGGACACCTCTGCGTAGCAATGAACAAAGGAAAAGACTAACTTTTCAGCATTATCCTGTATCAATAGCCAATTATTTTTGTATGGATGGGTTCTGGCTGGCTGCTAATAAACTGACAACGAGATAAGTCTTCCAGGAGAGAGAAACCATCATTTTAAAGATGGAGTGGTTGGCCTTTTAATTTGAAGGGATTACCAAAATCACACCTTTCACCTTTAAAAATTGTAAATGATCGCAGCTTCGTTCTCAATCATTTAATTGCTGTTTGAACTGAGCCCAGCTCATGTTTTGCAAGGGTTTGTCTTTCTTAGCATTTACATTTCTTAATTCTTTTTGAGGAATGATGTCCTCCTTGCTGGTACTCTCCCTCCCAGCCTTCCTGGTACCATCCCTCCCAGCCTTGCTAGTACCCTCCTTCCCAGCCTTGCTGATGCTCTCTCTCCTAGCCCTGCTGTTACCCTCCTTCCCAGCCTTGCTGGTACTCTCCCTCCCAGCCTTGCTTGTACCCTCCCTCTCAACCTTGCTAGTATCCTCCTTCCCAGCCCTGCTGATACCCTCCTTCCCAGCCTTGCTGGTACCTTCATCCCAGCTTTGCTGGTAACTTCCCTCCCAGCCTTGCTAGTACCCTCCTTCCCAGCCTTACTGGTACCCTCCTTCCCAGCCCTGCTGGTACCCTCCTTCCCAGCCTTGCTAGTACCCTCCTTCCCAGCCTTGCTGGGACCCTCCCTCCCAGCCTTGCTGGTACTCTCCCTCTCAGCCCTACTGGCCATCTCTCTGCAGAGATGATGCAGGGATCTCTGCAGGATTCCCTGTTGCTCATCTGCTTTCTCAAACAGCCTGGATATGCACAGGCGCAGAGTAAACCCTATAAAGCGATGACAGGAAATAAGCAGATGCTGTAGAAAGCTGTTCCAGATGTTCCAGATGAGCCACTCTCACATCTCTTGCTGTGTTTTTCTGCTTTGCATGAATCATCATCGCTGGATGGGTTTACAGGTCCTGCAGATCTGGAGCTCAGGGACAGGGTTCAGCGGTGGCTTTGGAATAGTTGGGTTCATGGTTGGACTCAGTGAGCTAAAAGGTCTTTTCCAACCTAAACCCTTCTGTGATTCTGTGATGTCCTTTCACCTTCACCTGTCTCTTTCTTTCTAAAAGAGGAAGTGTTGACAATTGGATCAGGACTCTCTTAGCTCTGACCAACTGTCTACTCATCTGCTGTCCAGCCTGCCTTGTAACCGCTCTGCTAAACTCAGGTACCTGGGGCTATTTGTTGAACCCTCCCCGTGTCCCCTACCCAGCACCGAGCCAGCTCCTCTGACATCTCCTCAGAAATGTGCCTCGAGTTCCCGTGACAGTCTGCATTCCAACCTCCACCCGGTGGCTGACGGTTCCTTCCTCCAAGTGACACATCGATTGTGGGTGCACGCAGGGCGACTATGATTGTGTTCAGTACTTGGAGCTCATCATCTGTTATCCCATTCTCATTGTCAGCCCAGGCCCAGGCGCTATCAAATTGGAAGCAGTAGTGTAGAAAATTACGAACAAATCAAAAAAGACTACAGCTGTGAAATGAATCAAAGGGCTGCTCCTACGTTTAGTATTTCCTCTGGTA
Source organism: Upupa epops (assembly GCA_013397515.1). NCBI lineage: Eukaryota > Metazoa > Chordata > Aves > Bucerotiformes > Upupidae > Upupa > Upupa epops. The sequence continues at coordinate 170,024 of VZRI01008742.1, read as the reverse complement.
TCAAACATCCTTTACAATTTATTGTTTGTAGTATTCGGGGGGTTGAGCTCTGGAGGCAGGGATGAAGTACTGCAACCCAGCATCACGGGTTATGTGCCACACAGTCTGTTCCTGAATCACGATGAACTCAGAGGGATGGGATCGCTAAGGGCAGATCTGGACCCGGTTTGACCAGCCAAAGGTCATGAGGCTGCTGCAGGGGCTGGTCCACAGACATCCTACCTGAAAGGAGGATGGAGAGAGGTGGAGGTTGAGCTCTTTGCCTAAGTCACAGAGATAGAACAAGAGGAAACAGCCTTACATGGTGCCAGAGTAGTCAGGGGTTGGATCAGGCTGCCAGGGAGGGGTTGGAGTTGCCATCCCCAGAGGGGTTCAAAAAGCAAGTAGATGTGACCCTGGGGAACAGAGTTTAGTGAGCAGGGTAGGGTTGGGTTGGAGGTTGGACTGGATGATCTTGGAGGTCTCTTCCATCCTGAGTGATTCTGTGATTCTATTCCCTGATCCTAGCTGGGAATGACATAGGAGAACAGCACCACAAAAACCTGCTGTACGTTTGCTGCTCTTGACCTCAGTCCTTTCTATTTGCTTCATCTTTACCGACGGAGAAGCTGAGCTCTGAGCTCCAGGTCAGCTTTTAGGAGCAGCCCCTGCGACTGGGCTGTGGCTCCGTGTGTTTATATGAAGATGACCACATCAAATTGAAGCCGAAAGAGATGGCAATTTAAACTGGCACAGGCACAGAGGGCTGACAATCTCTAAAGGTTTGAGGCTGCTATTAAATTTGTTCCTCCTTATTAATTTGTGAGCAAGAGGATAATGAAAAACTGGCAACTCCAAAGTTGACATAAAAAGTCAGAGATACACGGCTGCCGTGGATAATTCTCTGGGCTGTCAGAGGGAAAAGGCTTCGCTCGGTGTCTGTAGGCAAAGATACATCCCGTCATCTTAATCAGCAATTAAAAGGTGGACTCCTAATAATTGAATCAGGACTCTCGTCACATTTGTATTTGTTTAACATTGCTAGTTTTGTTTGAATCATCCTTCGAGTCCCTGCTTTAATCAGCTCTGATTTAGGCTCTTGGTTCAAATAACTACCAGTGATGAGCGTGAATCTTGTTGTCCTATTACCTCCTGGTCGTCTCGTTCCCCGAGAATACAATGTTCTATCAGAACCTCCTGGTTAATTAACAGACAAAAGGGGGAGGGGGGCAGTTTGCTGTTGCTCAAAGTTTGAATTTTCAAAGAGGAAACCTTCTCTTCCTCTTCTGGGCCCTGGAACTGGTTGCCCAGAGAGGTTGTGGCTGCTCCATCCCTGGTAGTGCCCAAGGCCAGGTGGGATGGGGCTCTGGGCAACCTGGTCTGGTGAGACGTGTCGCTCGCTGCCCCTGGCATGGGGTTGGCACTGGGTGAGCTCTGAGCTCCCTTCCAACCCAACCCAGGCTGTGATTCTGAGCATCACTCAGTCCTTCAGATGGCTCCAGTGGTCACCAGTTAATTCTTTGCTGGTAGGAATCAGGGAGCGTGGGCTCTGCACATTGCTCTGGGGTGGGTTTGTTGTTTTGTTGTGGGCTTTTATTTCTTATTAAACCCAAAAAAGCCACGTAAGCGGAGACCATCTGTTCTTCAAAACTCTTTCCCTTCAACTAAGTGGCATGGTCACCCCTGAATGCCATCGTGTCTTCACGGAGTGATGCCCTGCCAATCTGTTGTTGAGAATCTCTCATCAGATTCCTGAAGTGGCATCAGCCAAAGCTGACAACAAGTTGCACTTTTCCAGCTCCTCTCACTGCCCCAGGTCTCTCCTCCTTCACAGTCTTCCTGTCTGCCCTCATCATATTAGACAAATTATCACTTCAAGTTTCAACTCCTCTAAACTTTGAGAGTTTTCTGGTTTTAACACAGTTTGGGGTTGGCTTTTTTTAGCTGGGGGAGGTGAAGGTGATGCATTCCCATCCCAGTGAGGGGGTTATCCCATGTTTTCATGTGAAGGGTGCTGCATTCCCATCTCAGTGAGGGGGTTATCCTGTGTTTTCATGTGAAGGATGCTTCATTCCCATCCCAGTGAGGGAGTTATCCCATGTTTTCATGTGAAGGGTGCTTCATTCTCATCCCAGTGAGGGGATTATCCCATGTTTTCATGTGAAGGGTGCTGCATTCCCATCCCAGTGAGGGGGTTATCCCATGTTTTCATGTGAAAGGTGCTTCATTCCCATCCCAGTGAGGGGGTTATCCCGTGTTTTCATGTGAAGGGTGCTTCATTCCCATCCCAGTGAGGGGGTTATCCC
>VZRI01008742.1:142400-164960 GCA_013397515.1 Upupa epops | reverse complement strand
GTGATGGTGGTGGGTAGGGGGTGTTTTGAGACGGAGGGGGGCTGCCCACCGCAGCTGCGGAGCCGTCCGTGGAGTGCGGAGCCGGGCGGCGAGTCCCGCGGCGATCGCGAGTGGGTTTGCGCTTCCCTCTGCGGCCCCTGGGTGGCGCCGCTGGCTGCTCCGCGGGGCCTCCGTCGGGGCCCCCCCTGTCTCCAGCCGGTTCCCCCCGCCCGTCACCCCCTGCCCCGGCAGCTGCTCGTAGGCTGGAGGAAGCGCGGGGTGGGCTGGGGGAGACTTTCAGCCCCCGGTGCCGCCGACCGCGGGTTGAGTTTGCAGGCGGCAGCGGGGAAAACGCTGCGTTCTATAGACACTGCTGATGGTTTTCATTCGCGAGAGGTGCTGCGCTCCCCCTCCCCGCTCGTCCCGAGTGTTTTCCCATGCGGGAAATAAGCGTCTTGGCGATGGAAGGAAAGGTGTCGGTGATGATGCTGAGCAGGAGGTGGGGAGTGGAAGGGGCTGCTGCAAAACCCGAGAGCAAAGCTGAGCTTAAACCTTCCGAGGGGTCGTGGAGGTAACCGAGGAAACAAAGGGTTAAACAGCGGGAGAGGTTTAGGAGCGACTGCTCAGCCCTTCATCCCTCCCGGATCGCTGTTCCTCACGTTGTTTCTTTTAAATCGAGAGCATTTCAGGAGGAAAGGAGATGTCTGGTTTGTGCTTCGACATCGCAGCGAGTTCTTGAAGCATCGAAACTTTAAGCGTTGGGGGGAAGATGCTGCAGGGAGCCGACTGAAATGCTTGCTTGGCTTGGTTCCGTCTCGCCGGAAGGTTATGGCAGAGCAGATTTCCTCCTCAGTTTTGCAGCTCGATGATTAGTCTTCTTCCTAGAGCTCCACGAGACGTTAGGGTGTCACCAGTGATTGTTGCGGGGTGTGGGAATGCTGTTTATACAAGGCTGGAGCAACTGATGGCAGAGGAGCTAGGAGCGGATTCTGATCTGGTGTTAATGGAGCCAGTTGATGGAGAGGCAGAGACAGGGCTGAAGGCTCTGTTTTCACTATAGCAACAGTCATAACTTGAGGTGATGAAGTTCAATCTCTTTCTAATGTGAAGCTTGTTGGGAATTATGACAAGCTCTTGTGAACTGTTAATGTCTCAGGATTCAAAAAATAAGCAGCTCTTGGCAAATTCTTTAATCTGATTTAACCGAGATCTTCAAGCTTCGATGGTATGGAGCAGGGGAGGGGAAGTTGGGGGATCTCTGCAGCAGTCTGGCTGCCTGACAGCTCGGGCTTCGTGTCACAGAGGTGCTTTAACCAGCTTGTGGCATCCTCCGCTCGAAAGGCCAGTGTTATTATCCTTGTTCAAGGTGACCCTTCTTACTTGAGCAGCTCTAAACCCTGTGCCTGCACCTTGTGTTTGCACCTTCCTCTCTCTTGCTCCTATCCATTCAGAGGTTCTGCACCAGTTTTCCAGTGAGTTGAGACTCCCCTGGTGTGTTGGTGGCTGTGCAACCCCGTGGGGATGGGGCTTCCTCACATACTGGTGTGTACTGGGTTGGTGGGGTTAGTTCTCGGCGGAGCCAGGGAAGGCTGTGATGCTGCCCTAGCTCAGAGAAACACAACCTTTATCTGAACTTCGAGGCTTTCCATCACATTGCCTTTAACCGAAGGGTGGTAATCGCCTGGGAAGGAGATGCCCTGTAACCAGGGGATGTGGTGCTCAGCTTAGTTTGCTTGCAAATAGTCTGTTTTGATTCAAACATCTGCATCACAACTACTGGCTTCTGCATCAAGTAGTAGATTGAGATCTGTCTCTGCTCACAGTAGCAGGACTGTGATAGACTGGGCCCCTCCACACCCAGCTCTTGAGAGGTTTCTCCTCTTTAGCCGTAAATGTTGTCCACTTGATTGTTTTCTCTGGCTGCCTATGTTGCGCAGGCATTTCCCAGCTTTGATTTATCCTGGCAGTGATCTCTCTGCAGCCTCACATCCTGCAAATACATCCCTTGGGCAAGGGAGGGAAGGAAAAGGCTAGTAAAACTTGCCAGAGTTTCTAACGATGCTCTAAATCAGTTTGATTTTTCCTCTTGATATCAGGGAAGTTCAGACCACAAGCCAGTAGCTGTAGTGGGTGATGCAGCTGCAGGCTGGATCCTGCAAGGAGCCTTCTACTGAGCTTGGGGTAAGGTGATGCTGAGAAGCTTTTTAGGTTGGGAAGTGCCAGGAAAATGCTTTAGTCTTCCAGAATGAGCCCTCACTTGATGCTTATGGTGCCCGTTTCTTGCCGAGTTCATGCTGTTCCGCTCTATAATGTGTAGCAGTGTGTCCTCCTCTTACTCCAAGTAGGAGCAATTAGTGTGCAGTCCGTCAGCCTGTAATAAAAATAACTAATAGCTGCACTGACTAGAGGAAGCTGCTCTGCAAATGGTGTTTATAAACTAAGGGGACTGTGTGGCAGGTGGAGGCTGCTCTTCCAGCTTCATCACTGCTACCAGCACCCTAATCCTCATCCTAACAGTTATTTACTGAACACAACAGTGGGTTAATTACTAAACTCTTGGAACTGTCTGGTTCCTGTGCCATTTGGTCTGGGTGATCCTGCTGTGGCAGGGGGATTGGACTGGATGATTTTCTGAGGTCCCTTCCCATCCCTAATGATTCTCTAGTTTGCTGCAGGGTTTGTAATTCTGTGGTCTCTACAAGCGCACACTGAAGTGGTTGTGTTTGCTGTGGTGGCATCACTGGGACACACAAACCACCTCTGCTGGAAACTTGAGGGATTCGATCATCTTGGAGGTCTTTTCCAACTTTAATGTTTCTAGGAGTAGAGTTGTGGAGCAGGAGCAGCTCGTGAGGTGACAACGTACTCATTGCTTATTGATAATGACTTCGGGTTATTAAACATTTATTTTCTGCCCCGCTAATGTTGCGTTGAGGCTTCTAATTGGAATTTAGAAAGCCTAATAAATTTTGAGTTCACCCTGAGAGCTCTCGGTTCAGGGTGTTTACATTAGTGCTGAAGAGGCCTTGAGGATGAGCTCCGGAGTCTCCCTGTTCTGGGGACAGGCTAAAGGAGTTGGGGCTGGAGAAGAAAAGGCTCCGGGGTACCTTAGTAGCAGCTTCCACTACCTGAAGTGGCTACAGGGAAGCTGGAGAGGGGCTTCTATGAGGAACTCTAATGATAGGGCAAAGAGGATGGGTTCAAGCTAAAAGAGGGGAGATTGAGCTTGGATCTGAGGTAGAAATCCCTCCCTGTGAGGGTTCTGAGGCTCTGGAACAGGTTGCCCAGGGAGGTTGGGGCTGCTGCATCCCTGGCAGTGTTCAAGGCCAGGTTGGATGGAGCTCTGGGCAACCTGGTCTGGGGAGAGGTGTTGCTGCCCATGGCAAGGGGATGGAACTAGAAGAGTTCTGAGGTCTCTTCCAACCTAAACCAGTCTGGGATTCTGTGGCTAGCTGATCTTCATAGGTCCCTTCCAACCCTTGTAATTCAGTGCCTGAGCACCATAGGTGCTGTGTGTGTGGTACTGTAGATGCTGCTTGTTCGGCTGGCAATGTCCTCATGCCGGAGAAGTAGTAGAGACCAAGCCAGTGCTGATGTAAATGGCCCTAGAGATGGCCTAACAGAGATGCACCAAGGCTTGGATGCACCCTGCAGCAAATAAATGGCATGAAAACAGGGTAAAACGGGTCCTGTCAAGACAAAGCTTGTCATGGGGGCTTAATTGAGCCTGGCTTAATTTTGCCATTAGCAGGTAACTCACCTTGTTAATGCCTCTGGCTCACACCAAACAGCAGCCTGTCGCTTCCATGCTCTAGAAATGCCATCACTTGCTTCATTAAGTGGTCATTATGCTTTGTTACTGGTCCCTGTTAGCATCCTCTGCAGCTGCTGGGAAAGGTCAAACCTTCCCTCAGCTGCTGTGGAAATGGCACCAGGCCTGCAGACTCCTTTGGGATTTTTATTGGGAAAAGAAATGAATGACCCAATCTAGTGTCTCAGAGTTTAGATGGGCTGGGTTTCCAGAGCACTGGCATGTGGCTGTGCTCGTAGGGAACAGATAGGTCCATCTAGCAGCACCTGGTGTTGCCGTCAGATCAGTGCAGAAGCCCCACAGGATGAGAGCCACTGCCTCAGTTGTGGTGGAAACCCTTGCCTGTGCTTTCCAAACCTCGTGCAGCTGATACAGGGCTGGAGTGAGGCACTGCTGGGGAGGTGGTTGAGGAGGATGAGCCCAGGAGGGACTAGAGATGTCTCAGGGACAGAGGTAAATGGCAGAGCAGAGATCACAGCCCCAAGCAGGGCTCTGGGTCTGCAGGTGCTGTGTGGAACAGGCTGGGAGCAGCCTATCTCCTGGAGGATGGTTTTTGGAGTAAATGCTCTGCAAAACTGCTGCAAATTCCGGGTGCAAACCAGGAGAACTGGTGCTCCTTGTGCTGTGGGACTCTGCAAAGCTCCCCCAGCTCCGAGTGTGGATGGGTACCGTCAGCTGCAGCTTCTACCTTACAGTTGAAAGTGAGCTGAGTTTTATGGGGAGATGGTTGTTCTAGGACTCTTCTCTTGTTTTCAACAGACGTGAAATGATGAAATCAAGAAGCTGTTGGCACTCTCTGGTGTTGCTTGGGGTTTTCCTGTCGGTCACCAAGGGATGGATGGACGCGGAGAGGAGCAGAAGGCTCTACTCGGATGTGGGGAGGTTACATCAAGAGGTACTGTACACCAGCTGCTGCTGCAGCCCCTGCTCTTGTGTTTGTTTCTGTGCTGTGTTGAGACTCTGTGAACAGAGAAAATGAAGGGCTAAGCCCTGTGTGTTTGTATTAAGCAGCAGCTGAGGATGTTGGTGGAGAAGCAGTGGAGCAGAAGCTCTGACACTTGGAGCATCCCCGCATCTGGGAGTGAGCATCTGCTCACTGTGGAGATGCTGTCTCTGCCCCACGGGCTGTACAGTGTGATCAGTCCTGGGGCTGCTGGGACCAGTGAAGCTACTTTTGATGAGTAGACTCTGCACTGGCTCTTCATTTGGGTCACTGAACCTTCAGGTGAAACCTGACAGAAGTCCATTTGCTGCTTAAAGGAAAACTGAGCCATGGATGGTTCAGAGGGCAGCAGCAAAATCTTTCTATCAGAAAGGGACCAAGGGGTCGTGGTAGCCAAAGCAAAGCGGGGAGATCTTCACCACTGATGGGGGGCTGGGATGCACCATGCACAAGTGCAGGGTGCTGATGTGTTCCTCAAGCACTCGGTTCATGGGCAGTGAGGAAGCAGCTGAACCCATTCTCAGTGCTGGAGGTGATAGTGATGGCTTTTGCAGGAGGGATGTGGATGAAGCAGCTCCCAGTTCCAGGGGATGGGGGTTTCCTGGATGAAGCAGGTCCCAGTTGCATGGAAAGGGGGTTTCCTGGATGAAGCAGTTCCCAATACCGAGGGAAGGGGGTTCTCTGGATCAGAGCTTGCTGTGTGGCTCGCTGTGTGGATTGTCACACGTCTGAGCCTGAGATGTGAATAAGGCCATCAAAATACCTAGAAAAGTGACCTTTGTGAAGAGAAACTGATGAATGCTGAAATAATTGCAGTGATTTAATTAGCTCCTGATTATCTCAGGCCTTGCTGAGTGATTGCTCAGGTGTCTGGAAGTGGGAGGAAGCAAGAGAATGGAGACACTGGTGTTTTTTTTTATCTGCTATTGCCCAGATCAGAGTGCTGGCACAGACATCAGTCAGTGCCAGGCTGAGGATGAGCCCTTGGTGGATTCATGCTGCACTTGGATCTGTTTAAACCTTGAGGGTCTGTTCTAGTTGGGAGACCCCCATTGCTCCCAGTGAGATCCCATCTGCAGATACCCACAGTGCATAGAATCACAGGTTTGGGTTGGAAGGGTCCTCAGATCAGTTGTGTGCAACTGATGAAGCAAATAAAAAGGGTGCTTTTGCTGCTTAGCAGGACTGAAAAAACATTTTGGTGGATCTGGAGGTTCTGAAGCTCTGAGTTCTGACTCAAATGTGCTTTTATTCCATTAAGTTTCCTCCCTCTGCTCTGTAAAAGTGAACAAAGCCAGTTCTTCTTGGAACACCTCCTCTGTTGAGGGCTTGGGGAATGCACTTGGCACCCTCTTAACCCACTTCTGTTGTCTCGAATCACTTCTGCTGTTTGAATTAAAAAGAATTCAGGTTGGGTGTTGAACAGATTGAGGGCAGCCTTGAGGAGAAGGACTTGGGGGTGTTGGCTTGACAGGAGCAGGCAGTGTTTGCTCATGGCTCAGAAAGCCAACAGCATCCTGGGCTGCATCGAGAGAAGCAGGACCAGTAGGGTGAGGGAGGTGATCCTCCCCCTCTGTTCTGCTCTTGTGAGACCCCATCTGCAGTCCTGTGTCCAGTTCTGGAGCCCCCAGCACAGGAAGGAGATGGAGCTGTTGGAAGGTGTCCAGAGGAGGGCNCCTTTGAGCACCCTGCTCTTGTGGGGGGTGTCCCTACTTGTGACAAGGGGGTTGGAACTAGATGATCTTTGAGGTCCCTTCCAACCTGAACCATTCTAGGGATCTATGAATCTTTAGAAGAAAAAAATTCTCTTCCTTCACTGCTGCCCTTGAGTTTTGATTTTTAGATTTGGAAACAGAGGAGTTGAATTTCTTGCTCAAACGATTCACTTGAACATAAATTTTAAGGACTATTAGAACTGCTTGAGAGACATTTTAATTCATTTCATCTTCCCCTAAAAGCCGTGAAGTTATTGCTCTAATTACTTGATCTTGTTTTGAGGTGGAAGGAACTGAGAAGAATGTGGTTAAAATAGCTTCAAGGGTTTTTAAGTTATAAGGCAGATGCTGCTTTTTAAAAAGCTACTGTGCAGGAAGCCTGTTCCACTAGAGAACAGTGTTTATGGGATGTGGCACCACGATGAGGCTGGAGATAGCTTTCAGGTAGGTCAGTGAAGCTGAGATAACAGGTGTTTTCTCTCAAAAGACATTTATTTTGTCTTTCAGAAAAGAGTTTTGCCAAATTACATGGTTAATCATCCAAACTACCCCAAATCCTCCTCCCAGTGGTGCTGGGCTTTCTGATGTGAAGCTCAGAATCACAGAATGATTATGGCTACAAAAGCCCTTTGAGCTCATCCAGCCTAGGACCTCACATCACACCAGTGGCCACCCCAGGGCACTCAGGGCCACAGCCAGGCTGTCCTTCAACNCTGACTGCAATCTCCCTTCAGGAAGCTGGAGGGATGGAGACGGTCTCCCCTGACTCTCTTCTTTTCCAGGCTCTACTGATCAGCCTTTCCCTTCAGTCCCTTCCTCAGCCTTGTTGCTCCTCTGATTCCGCTCCAGGGGAGAATGCCGTCCCTAGTCCTGCTGGCCACACTAGTGCTAATCCAAGCCAGGATGCCCTTGGCCTTTGGTGCCACCTGGGCACCCTGCTGGCTCTTGTTCAGCCAGTTGTCACCCAGTGCTGCCAGGTCCCTCTCTCCAGGCTGCTCTCCAGCCACTCCTCCCCCAGTCTGGAGCTGCAGGGGGTTCTTGTGGCCAAAGTGTAGGACCCTGCCCTTGGCCCTGTCCAACCTCATCCCGTTGGCCTCTGCCCATCGCCCCTGCCTGTCCGGATCTCTCTGCAGCATCCTCCTCCCCTCCAGCCGATCGCCACTCCCCAGTCACCACATATTTAAACCCCAGCAAAGCTCCTAGCAATTAGCTAAGATTTGCTTTAAAAAAAAAACCCCAACCCATGTAAAGGGTTGATTTCCAGGTCAAATAATTTGAAGTGTGCTCTGATCTAAAATTCCTATGAACTTCATCACAGCGAATACTCGGGTATGGGTCACTGACCTTCGCTAATACCGTGCTCTGATCTGCATAGGGACAAGTTTACTGAATCAAAAACATTGCTTAATTTATGTTCAGATTGCTAAATCGATTTCCTCATGGTCTGTGGTAGAATTATTGCAGTTGTTGCTTTGCATCTATAAAGGGTGAAAAATCAAGTCTTGAGGCCCTAGGCTGCCCTTCTGTGCCAGTAACGAACTCTCTGCTGTAGTGTTGGTGGATGTTTCCTTGCTGCTCTGCCTTCCACCCCTCAAATTTATGGGGTGTTCCTGAGAAGAGGCTGGGTTTCTGATGTATTTTTAGTCCTGATTAGAATTGTTAATAAACATGTGCCTGCAGTATGAAATTCCATGGGCGTAGGATGGATTAAAATAGCAAAGCTAATTAAAAATAAAGCACAGGGTTAGTGTTTAACTGAAAAGCTGCAACTTGCTTGGTCCCTGTTGGTTGTGGAGGATGCTGCTGTCATTTTTCCACTGTGCAGTGTTTCACAGGCTGCTTCTGGATGGTGCTGGGTGCTGCACATCTGCATCTTGGAGCTGAACCGTAGTGAGATGCAATGTATGGAGCTCAAGGCTGGTTCTGTGCTGAAGTTGGGTGTTTTAGAGGTGAACTCATTCCATGGGTAGCTCCATGCTGGCTTGGAAGGGCTTTGAGAAGCAGCAGGTGGTGCAGTCTGGGGCCATTTCTCCTTTCCTGAAAGGAATTTTTGGGGAAGTAGCTCTGGGAGGCAGAGGCTGTGGAAGGGAGCTTCCAGCAAGAGCAGAGTGAAAGAGAGAAACAACCTGAATCTGAAATAGCCCTGGAGATCAGATTTGAAGGAAAGCTTGGCCAGGAGATTTTGCTGGAAAGTCAGGTCCTGCTCCACTCAGTCTCTACTCATTCACTCTCGTTGCTCAGTCTATTAGGTTTGACAGGCAGCTTTCCTTCTCCTGTTGCCTACTTTCTGGGTGAGAGACTGTTTGTCTGCATGTGCCCAAGCCAGGCTGGTCTTGCCATGGTTCTCAGGGCAAGTTTCCCAACCTGTGGTGCAGCAGAGCAGCTCTGTAGGTCCTCACCAGCCCTTTCCAGGATTGAGTTTCCCATCTGCTGCTGGGAGCTTCTCAAATTGGAGTTAGCACAGTGCTGCCTCTCAGAAATGAAATCCTGGGTGATGTTTTCCAGGGCAGTGCTGGCAGGTAGCCAGAGCAATATTGTTCTAGCTGGATGGTGAGGAAGTGGAGAATGATCCTGTGCTGTGGTACAGGTAGAGTTGTTTTGTTCTGAGTTGTTAAAGCAAAGACTTGGATGCCACCAATAGCTCCAGAGCAGTTCCAGTAGAGCCTGGCAGGCATCCTGTGCTCTGCTCTGGGCTACAGAACCCAAACTGCTCTGATATTCTGGAAGTGATTGCTTTCATTTGGCTTTCATGTCACATGCCTCTGGTTTTGCCACCTGTCCTTCTCACTAAGGAGTGTCATGAGGCACCACAACCCTGTGCACAGCACCCAGAGCTCTGCTGGAGGATGCTCTGTAACCTTGGGGATCCTCCTCCAGCACCAAGATAAGAGATGCTAGAGTGTTACATGAGTACCAGTGGCTCTTGCAGATCCGAGCCCTGGCATGTTTGTTTTCCCCCTCTCTGTGCTGCAAGATGCTCTTTTCTCCCTGGTGCTCCTTACGGGGAACAGTTAAGGGACAAGATGCTGTTGGTGTGCAGTGCTGGATCCAGTTGGGGCTGTGATAGCTCCCTTCAGGGCTAAACTGAACCAGCTGTGCTGATATTTCTGTGCTTGCTGATTTTTATTTATCATGTTTGTTCTCGTGTCTGGGCTCTGCCATAAATTAAATCACCGAGCCCAAACCATCACAGTTACTTATACCAACGTGTATTTTAAAGCTAATGCATGTAGCAAGGTTTCTTCAGGGTGCCAGAGCTTTTTATGTCTAAATGAGGACACTTATTGGCTTTTGGAAGGTCTATGGGGTCTCCATTCTTTGGGGGTATTACTTGCAAGACACCTGAATTCTTCATGCCCTTGGACACGAGTCTTCATCTCGAGTACTGTGTTCAGATCTGGGCTCCTCATGACAAGAGAGACAGGGAGATGCTGGAATGGGTCCAGAGCAGAGCTACCAAGCCACCTAAGGGTTTAGAGAACCAGTTGTCTGAGGAGAGGCTGAGTTTGCTGGGCAGGAGAAGAGGAGGCTGAGAGGGGACGTCCTTGCCCTCTCCAGCTCCCTGAAGGGAGGTTGTGGAGGGGTGGTTGCTGGCCTCTTCTCCTTGGTGCCTGCTGACAGCAGCAGGGGCACTGCTCTGCAGTTGGGGCAGGGGAGGGTCAGACTGGCTCTGAGGCAGAGATTCTCTNCTCAGGATGCTGGGAGGTCCCTTCCAACCAGGATTATCCTGTGATTCTGTGATCTCCAAGCAATTTAAGTCACCTTAGACCTCTCCAGGAGTGCAAACACCAGGGTCACACCAGCCCTTCCAGTGCTACCCTGTGTGGGATACAGCAAACCTCTCACAGCTTCAGTTCCTGTCTAGGAGCAGCAAGTGGTGCTGGAATTCCTAATTATCATCAGATTGCTCACTGTTTTCTTGCTGCTGCAGCTAAAGAGAGTGGCTGGGCACTGGACCAGGCTGCCCAGGGAGGTGGTAGAGTTCCCATCCCTGGAGGGGCTTAAAAACCAAGTAGCACTTGAGGCCATGGTCCAGGGATTGGAGAGCTGTTGGGATGCGGGCTGGACTTTGTGATCCTGGATGTCCTTTCCAGCCATGAGGATGCTGTGAGGACCACAGTGGGTTATTCCAGGCAGCAGGAGCAGAGATTTGTGCTCCTTGCCCCAGCACAGCGATGTTGCCCAGTCTGACAGATGGGTTTAGGAAGTACGGAACAACTTGTAAAGGCTCTTGCTTCTATTTTCAGTAGAGGCATCATTTCCGAGCACGGGATGTGCCCAGTGGGCCCTCTCTGTATGCAGTTGGAGATCTGATACCCTGGTATTCACTTTAAGTGCTATTATTATTATTATTGAAGTATTTTCTGCCGTGTGCTTGATCTTCCTGCTTGTAAGACAATTTGGAGAGAGCATCAAACAAACCAGATTAGAGTTGAGGCTACAACCTGCTCCTGTTTTAAACATGAGTGAAGGGAAAGGGAGACAAGGCTTAGATTTGGCTAGGTATCATTTTACTCTCTCCTGATAACTCCCTGTTCCCTGCGTCGTTGTGGTGTCTCTAACGAGCTGTAATTGCTGTCTGTAGACCATTCTAACCCTTAATCAGGCTATTATCCCTGTGGGGGTGAGAAGCTTTTGCTCTGGCTGTCAAGAGTTTGGCAGTTCAAGGTGCTGTAGAATATTTTTATAGTACTGGATATTCCTGATGAGGCCCTTCCTCTGCATCCCCAAACTTCCCAGGTACCCAGGAAGGTTGGATCAATCTATGGGATGGTACCCAGGGATGAATGAATGCTGATGAAAGCTGTATCCTAAGGGATGGCACCCAGGGATAGCTGATGAATGCTGTATCCTAAGGAATGGCACCTGGGGGGATTGATGAATGCTGTATCCTCAGGGATGGTACCCGGGGGGATTGATGAATGCTGTATCCTAAGGGATGTACCCAGGGGGATTGATGAATGCTGTATCCTAAGGGATGGTACCCAGGGGGATTGATGAATGCTGTATCCTAAGGGATGGTACCCAAGGGAGGGGGGGTGATAAATGCTGTATTTTATAGGATGGTTGAAGTAGAAGATTTGAGCATCAGGTTACTTGAAGCAAGGCCGGTAACTCCGTACTTGGATAGCAGCAGAAAATCTGAGGAATTCTAGTTCATGTGGATGATTCTGATTCAATAATGAGAGTTGGGGATCATTGGGATGCACCTGAGTGTAACTCAAATGTGGGGCTTGTAAGCAGCCCCTTAAGGAATGAAAACCCTGCATCCTTTATTTTAATCACAGCCAGGACCCCCAGCTGTTCTTCCTGCCCTTCTGAGGGTTCCTTGGGTACTCATGACCTTAAATTCTGCTGCTTGGATGCAGAGGGACCAGGAGTTCAGAGTTCCCAGCTCTGTGCTGAGCTGTGGCCCAAACTGACCTCAGGATCCCAATCTCGGGTAGTTTTTCCTCATGTTTCAATCGAGCAGCTGTGAAACTTCACACCCAGGTGAGGGAATACTGCTCTGCTCTTGAAGCAGGGAGTTAGACCAGAGCAAAACATCTGCCAAATGAAATCCAAGGCAGTTTTACCTTGGCAGAGGGTTACATTTTCTGATCCTCTCTTCACAAGGTACTATAAAGTTAATAAAAGGCTAAATATTGACTATTTTTCCCCCAAAATTCAGTGCATTCTATCTCTGGAAGGGGGATAAAAAAGCCCTAGCAGTAGTTTTTTAAAAAAAGACAGCTCTCCTCAGAGAACTCTACCCTCAAGAAGGGGAATTCTCAGCTTTTTAGATGACTAACTCTACAAATTTGGGGTTTCTAAAACGGGCATCTCCTGAGCTTCCCTGTGACAATATGGAGCTAGACCTGGGTTTCTCATCTCAAGTCCTGAAATAGGAGTGAGTAAAATCGGAGAAGAAGCAGCAATTATCTCAATTAGCTGCCGTATGGGCGAGCAGATGATACCGTGTGACGTGAGGCATCAGAGCTGCTCTCAGTGTTTATACCAGACGGGACAGATCTGAGTTGCCAGCGTCTGTACCCGTAACAAGCTCTCTCTCTCTCTAAACAGCCCGAAGTGATTTATTATGTAATATTTCTTCTCCTCGTGCCTGCTCAAAAAAAATAGGTATTAAAAAACCCCCAATAAAGTGGATGTTCTCTGCCTCATTAGCAGCATCATTTTTTGAAAATAGTCTGTGTTCATGGTTGTAAACACAAAATCCTCATTGTCAAACTAAGCTGGGTATTAGTCACAACCCCTGCAGATGCTCCAGTCTGGATGCGGAGAGCCTCACCCAGTCCCACACTGGGTGTGGGTGGAATTTTCTTGGCTCCTCATTGGTATAAAGAGCATAATTTGAAAGGGGGGAGCCCCTAAAAGTCCTTTCAGACGGCGCTGTGCCCCAGCGGAGTCGGGGATGAGGAGCCTCCTGCTCCAGCTCCAGAAGCTGGTGTAGCTGGGTCTCTGTGTGGGAGGGAATTACAGGAAGGAGAGAACACTGATTTGTACAGTGCACAGGATGTTCTTTGAGGGTGTCTGGGTCAAATGTAGGATGTTTTTAGACAGAAGTATTCTGCGTTTGATTTATGCTGGTACCAACCTGCTGGATCTGTTTGCTTGGATCCATCGCTAATGACTGTCAGTAAGTGCTATCCCAGGAACGGTGGAGGCTGGAAGTGACCTCTGGAGTTCAACCCCCTGTTAAAGCAGGATCCCATAGAGTAGATCCCGCAGGAACATGTCCAGGTGGGTTTGGGATGTCTCCAGAGCGGGAGGACTCTACAACATCTTGGTGCAATCTGGGCCAGGCTCATGTGGAAAAGGTTTTCTTAGGTTTAGATGGAACCTCCTGTGTCCCAACTTGTACTTGTTGACCCCTGTCCTGTCACTGGGAACCACTGAGAAGAGCCTGGCCCCATCCTCCTGACATTCACCCTTCAGATACTGATCAGCATTGATGACATCCCCTCTCAGCTCNCCTGTTAAAGCAGGATCCCATAGAGTAGATCCTGCAGGAACATGTCCAGGTGGGTTTGGGATGTCTCCAGAGCGGGAGGACTCTACAACATCTTGGTGCAATCTGGGCCAGGCTCATGTGGAAAAGGTTTTCTTAGGTTTAGATGGAACCTCCTGTGTCCCAACTTGTACCTGTTGACCCTTGTCCTGTCACTGGGAGCCACTGAGAAGAGCCTGGCCCCATCCTCCTGACATTCACCCTTCAGATACTGATCAGCATTGATGACATCCCCTCTCAGCTCCCTCCTCTCCAGGCTGAGCAGCTCCAGCTCTGTGCTTGCAGCGAGCTGGCTCCCGAGCGCTGTACTACATTGTGTATTCCCTCTGTGCCCTTGTACTTTACACAATGAAGCTCCCCTCCCACTCCATGTTTGCTCTGAATGGAGTCTTGATTCTTCATTCCACGAGTGCTCTGCTCATCCTTGAGCCCAGGATTCAACATTAATCAGCAGCCTGTAACCAGCTATTAGGTCTTGGCAGGACTTGCAGATGCTGCTTTGGGAAAGGCTGGTGTTGCCTTTCTGAGAGGGCAGGAAAGGGCTGAGTAAAGCAGTTCTTAAGCTGTATAAGATGCTCGTGGGTGTTTGAGTGACTCTTGATGCCTACGGATGAGTGAAGGTGTGTGATGGCAGGTAGGGAACTGCATTGCTGCTGCTGGTTGTTACTGTCTGGATCAAAGATGATCCAAGGGCTGGAGCCCCTCTGCTGTGGGGACAGGTTCAGGGATGCTGGGGTACTTCAGCCTAGTGAAGAGAAGACTCCAGGAAGACATTATGGCTACCTGAAGGGATCCTGTAGGAGGGCTGGAGAGGGACTTTTCCTAAGGGGATCTGGTAATAGGACAAGGGGAAATGGTTTGAAACAGAAGGGTAGGAGGTTCAGACTAGACCTTAAGAAGAAGCTCTCAGCGCAAGGGTGGAGAGACTCTGGAATCGATTGCGGGAGAGATTGTAGCTCCCTTTCCCTGGAGATGCTCAAGGCCAGGTTAGATGAGACCTTGACCAACTGAGTCTGGTTGAGAGGTGCTGCTGCCCATGGCAGGGAGTTGGAGGAGATGAGCTCTGTGGTCCCTTCCAGCCTAAATCGTTGTAGGATTTTTATCCCTCCTAACCCAGACGTAGGGTTAGCAGTCGCATGTGAGGGCACTACATCTACTCTCGTGGTTGGTCTTTTGGAGATGCAGTTTTTCAGATGGTGAGAAGCAATACAGGAGTGACTGTACTACCTTGATTTCCATGTAACAGCGATTAGGTGCTTCAGATGCAGGACAGAAGGACCTGTGTTTGGACATTAGGGAAAACTTATTCATTGAAAGTTATGGAATCAGACTGGCTGAGGTTAGAAAGGACCTCAGAGCTCATCTACCCCAACCCCCTGCCATGGGAAGCGACGCCTCTCAACCAGACTCAGTTGCTCAAGGTCTCAGCCAACCTGGCCTTGAGCACCTCCAGGGAGGGGGCAGCCACAGCCTCTCTGGGCCATCGATTCCACCTTTGCTGAAGGAGTTCAGTTCCACCCACTGAAGAATTTCTTCCTCAGATCTAGTCTGAACCCCCTCTCCTTCAGTTTCAAACCATTTCTTCTTGTCTGTTGCTAGATCCTCTTGGGAAAAGCCCATTTCCAGCTTTCCTGTAGGCTCCCTTCAGGGATTTGAAGTGGAAAGAGTGGTCAGGTACTGGAACAGGCTGCTTAGAGAGAGGTGGTTGAGTCACCATCCCTGGAGTTGTTCAAAACCACAGGGGTAGATCTGGCCCTTGAGAAGAGGATTTAGCCAGCACGGTGGCATTAGATTGGCTTTTGGCCTTGATGATCCTGGAGGTCTCTTCCAACCTTACTGATTCTGTGATCTTTTATTCCCATTAGGAAGGAGAAAACATTAGGAAGACCCTAAAACCAAACCTTAACCAACACAACTGCGCTGCTGCCGTAGTGAAACACTATTTAAAACGATCATGAGGATGGAAGGAGGGAGAAAGCTAAACCCATCTTTCCCCCCTTTTAAAGCCTATGATTTATGCTTGGATAAAATTAGATCCTGAGTAAAAAGGAATGTGCAATCATTAAAGGGGGCCCGTGAAATCAATCCTCATCTATAACCATCTGCTTTATGGCTTCTGCAGGGAAAGTATTCCTGGGGCAACGCATCCCGGGAGCCGGGTGTCATCCAAATAGTTAGGTTCTTAGCTGGTAATGCTACCAGTGCCTTCATGTGAGGTTTCAATGAGAGCAGTGTCTTACACTTCAAAGCAAGGATGGCTAGTCCTTTCAGCGAAGAGATTGCCCAAGTCGTAGTGTGCTGCACAGAGCTGTGCCTGCTGGCCACGCTGGCTGCTAGCATCTCTTAGTGCTATATTAGATCATGGATAGAAAGGTCTTCTGTTCAATGTGCCTTCAAGGAGCTAAAATTAGCACCAGTCCTTCTCTTTTCTCAGCTGCACAAGAGAAAAACAGTTTGGCTGAGGGAAACTGAAGGAAAACGGGTGCTTGCTGTAGTTCATCTCATTCCAGACCCACCTGGATCTGTTCCTGTGTGACTTGGTCTAGGTGATCCTGCTGTGGCAGGGGGATTGGACTGGATGATCTTTCCAGGTCCCTTCCCATCCCTAAGGATTCTAGGATTCATTTAAAGGGATGGAAACCACAGTTGTTTCTCTGCCTTGATGCCTTTGTTGTGGCTGCTCATAGCCCTCCCATGGTCACAGCTTGTTTTTTTCCCTTTTCCTGAGTGGGCTTTGGCAACTGGCTGCCCAGGAGGAGTGGTGGAGTGGCCATCACAGGGTGAGTAGATGTAGCCCTTCGAGACTAGGACTACTGGTCATGGAGGTGTTGGGTTGAAGGTTAGACTTGATCTTGGAGGCCTTTTCCTCCTTAATGATTCTGTGATTCATGGAAGTTGGTGTTTTGGGGGGTGTGCCAGGTGCTGATGAGAGCAAAGAGGCTGGGGAAGGGATTGGAGGGAGAGGCTGAGGGAGCTGGGGGGGTTCTGCCTGGAGAAAAGGAGACTCAGGGGGGACCTTCTCCCTCTCTCCAACTCCCTGAAGGGAGGGTGCAGTCAGGTGGGGGTCGATCTCCTCTCCCAGGCACCCAGCACCAGGATGAGAGGGCAGTGCCTGAAGCTGCCAGGGGAGGGTGAGGTTGGCTGTTAGGAAGCCCTTCCTCAGGGAAAGGCTGCTCAGAGCCTGGACTGGACTGCTCAGGGCAGTGGGGGAGTCCTTGTGTCTGGAGGTGTTGAAGGACAGCCTGGCTGTAGCCCTCAGTGCTCTGGTGATGTTAGGGGCTGGGCTGGGCTGAATGAGCTCGGAGAGTTTTGCCAGCCTCAGTCATTCTGTGATTCCAGAATGAGAAAGGGATGGCTCTCGTGGCCCGACCTCCCATTCTCCCACTGTATTTCTAACAAGCTCTTCTTCTGACTCCCGCATCCCTTAGTTTCTGAGGTGGTTTACGTTCATTAGAGCTGATAATAAAGGGCAACAGAAGAAAAGAAGAGAAACTTTGAAGCGCATCCTTTGGTTTTGCCACGATGCCAGTGCTGTTCTTTTCATGGCAGCATCCAAAGGGGTGTTTAATACAGGCGAGCTGACACCGGGCTGCTTCATCCAGCATCATTGTCGTCTTTTTCTTTTGATCAATGTAATAGTTGTAATTAGTTTTAGTGTTTCGAAGCTTTTTGAACTGCGGAGAATTCAAACAGCTTGTTAAAGCGAGGGACTCCAGGGGAACTTTAGAAGTACTCTTCTCTTTTGCATCCATTACATGAACACGGGCTTCACGGGAGCAGGCGGTATCTGAAATCCTCTTTCTTTTTAAAAAATCCTGTATCCCACCTCTCAAACTAATATTTTGAAAAGCTCTGCGAGGTCCCTGGAGTAGAACTGTCGGCGAAGCTCAGAGCTTTTCTGCCTAAAAGGATAAATGCTTTGAAGTCTCTGCTAATCCCCAGTGCTGTTCTACACGTTTCTGGGTATCACCGAGGTAACGTCCTGCGGGCAGCAATGACTTCGTGGTTTTGTAAGAGAATCATGGGTGGGGTTTTTTGTCTACCCCTCTCTGTGGGTTTGGAAGGTGCTAAGGAGACCCTCTCTGCTGCTCTGATCCTTCTTGGCTTTGGTGACAGCTTTGTTTTTGAGGAGGAGCTTGCTGGTCACTCATAGGATAGAGGAGCAGCATCTATTGCCTACATAAGTGGTGGCAGCGGGTGAAGGATGAACTGTCACCATGTCTGAGTGGAGTTGGGCCAGGATATGTGTTGTGAGGCCTGGAGAAATGCCTCAGTCATGGTGGGGCTTGTCCAGTGCCGGGAGTCCCCTTCTCTTGAGTCACCTTCTCTGGAGACACTCAAACCCAGTCTTTCTACCTTCCTATGTGACCTATGTGATGCTGCTCAAGCAGCAGGGGGGTTGAACTAGATGATCCTTCCAACCCCTAAAATTCAGTGAAGACCTCACCAGGGGTCCTGGTCTATGGGTAGCAAATTAACAGCTCCAGTGTGAGTTACCTGAAGCTTTTGGATGCCCTCAGGTGGGGGAGTTGAAGCCTTCAGGATTTAGCTGAGCAGAGCCACAGAACTGTTTTGGTTGGAGGAGCTTGAGCCCAAACGTTGACCCGGCGTGACCAGGTCACCACTAACCCCTGTCCCTTAGCATTGTCTGTGTGCCTGTTACATCCTCCATGGATGGGGAATCCACCAGTGCCCTGGGCAGCCTGTTCTGAAGTCTGATAACCCTTTAGGTGAAGAAATTGTTCCTAAAATCCAGTCAGAACCTCCCCTGCCTTGACCTGTGTCTTTTTCCTCTTCTCACTACTTCTTTGGGAGAAGAGACCAACCCTGACCTTGCTCCAACCTCCTCTACCTCAGGGAGCTGTGGAGAGCAAGAAGCTGTGCTCTGGGCCTCCTTTTCTCTAGTTAACCCCCCTAGTTCCCTCAGCTGCTCCTCACAGCACTGGTGCTTCAGCCCCTTCCCCAGCTCCATCGCCCTTCTTTGACACTGCTCCAGCCTCTCAATGTCCTTGGCTTGAGGAGGCCAGAACTGCCCTCAGGATTTGAGGTGGGACCTCCCCAGTGCCCAGTACAGAAGGAAGGTGTCATTGTGACTTCACTAAGCTCTGTGTGTGTAAGGATTTGGTTATTTCCATCCTCTCTCACTTTGCAGAGCTCTGCAATTTGTACCAGGAGCTCCAGTAGCATCTTCCTGTATCTTCAATTACCCTGTGTCAGGGAGCTCTGCGCTGCAGAAGGGATCTGTGGAGGTAGCTCACTGAATGTGTAGCTGTGTTCCTTCCCTTTGTCTACACGCTGTCTGCAGAGAGGGGCTTGATTTGTTATTTCCTTTACAGCACCAATAAAACTGCTAAGCAGCAGGTGGGTCAGCAAAGCTCAGAAGTCAGGGGGGAGCTTTGTGTTGTTTTCCTATCAAAAGGAGAGAAACAAACGTTCTTGTTCCCTGATAAACATCAGAGAACAGGGAGCACTGAGGGAATGAAATGAGGTTAATCAAGGCACATCCACAGGAGACAAAGCCTTGCTGACTCTTTTCTTCCCAGTGTCTGTGCAATGGGGGTGGGGGAAGTGAGGAGGGGTTACCATGGGGGAGCCTGATGGCACTTTGGGGTCTTCCAGGTGGAATTTTGCACTCCATGAGGTTAATGCAGCATCATCAGTGAGCATTGTCCAGGTGCATATGATCCCCAGGCAAGATGGTCCTGGAGAGTCAGTGATTGAAGAGCATTAGGGGCTGGAGAGGGGCCAGAGGAGGGCAAGAGGTTGAAGAGAAGGCTGGAGAACAGTCCCTGTGAGAGAGAGGCTGAGGGAACTGGGGTTGTTTAGTCTAGAGAAGAGGGGGCTGAGAGGAGACCTCAGTGCTCTCTATAGCTACCTCAAAGGAGGTTGTAGCAAGGCTGCTCGTCGTCTCTTCTCCCTAATTACTAATGATAGAACAAGGGGTTGTGGCCTCAAGCTGCATCAGGGGAGGGTTAGATTGGATCTGAGTAAGAAGCTCTTTGCTGAGAGAGTGGTTGGGCACTGGACCAGGCTGCCCAGGGAGGGGATGGAGTCCCCATCCCTGGAGGGATTTAAAAACCGAGTAGCTAGAGCACTTGAGGCCATGGTCTGGGGGTTGGGGAGCTGTTGGGGTGAGGGTTGGAGATCTTTTCCAGCCAGGAGGTTTCCGCTATTTTAGCGATGAAATGCTAAGTATTTGTAATTAACACATAAATAATGTTAGTGCCTGGAATTAAACATGTATTCCTCTGGAGCCTCACCACCAGTGCATAAGTAGACAGTGATATCTGGGAGCACAATACCCTTGGAGACCTCCTGCAAAGACGTTTTAAAAGGAGTCTCTTTGTCAGAGATGCTGATGATGCTTTGCATGAAATAGGGCAGATGATAGAGGTGTGAGGAGACTGAAAGGAGCCCTGAGCTCCAAGCATGAAGAGTCCAATGGCTTTGAAATTAGTGAGCTATTTGAACCGATCTCTGCTCAGAATCTCTCTGAGGGCTCCTCCCTTCTCAACCTTAAATGCTTGGATAGCAAGAAAACCCCCCAGCATTTGAGCTGCTCCCTTTGAACATCAATAGAGGAGGGGGGGAACCAATCCATTGTGGAGGTATCGTGCTCCACTGTGTAGCTTAGCCCGGACTGGTGATTGATTGGAGCTGATGTATTGATCCGTTAGCTACCAGTGGACAAACTGGAATGTATGCTTGTAATTACTCCTCAATTATTGTGTAGAGCTTCATCAATTCCTGTGTGGCGCTTCATCGCTGCTGCTCTGGGACAATGACTCATGGTTTTAGAGATGTCTGTTCGTGCTGCCTTAGAACAATTCTTGTGTTTTCTAAGCTATAAAATCAACAACCGACAAGTGAAACCACCAACGAATTCTCTTTTTCCTTGTAGGACTCCAGAGGGTTTGAAGTTACGAGAAGAAAAGGTAGGATGAAAGAACACTCTTCTCTTTCAGTGTCTGTGTTGGTGTTGAGTATTCTTGTAATGCTTTAAATCGAGAACGAGTTGACTACACCCCTGGAAGGGTGTTGTGCTGCGGGGTTGCAAAGGACTGCTCTCACAGTGCTCACCTGAGCTACAAATTGTGGGTTATTGATTGTTTTTTTCAGTTAAAAGATGGTCTTTCAGTCCAGGACTGCATGGAGGGGGTTGGTGTGAGGAATGCAAGTCAAAGATAGTCTTGGGTGCTTGCAGACGATCTGAACCCTGACCCTGGAGCGTTTCAGAGAGAGAAAGAGGTGCCCCCAAGGTTTTCTGTGCAGCAGCACACTGCGAATCCACGGGAAGGTGCAGCAGTGTTAAGTGTGGATTGTGCCTGAGCTCAGATCCTGCTCCTCTAAACGCATCTGCATTAGTAACTAATGGGCTGCTGCCTTGAGTGGCTCTTTGATGGTTCCCAGCAGCTGGGTGAGAATTGGCCATCAAAGAGCTCATTCTGGTCATCATTAATTTCCTTAATTTCCTTGAGCAGATGTTTTCCACATCAGGCAGTTGCTTCCCTCATCTGCCTCAGTAGAACGTGGAGGGGGTGACACAGAGTAATGCATCTGCTGTTCTGGTCCAGCAGCTTCTTTAACTGCTCCAGGCATCCTATGTATTTGGAAGAGGTTGCAACCACCCCTGTTTTACTACGGAAATGAAAGCGGTCAGGGCCAAGGGTGACCGCTCATCTGGGCAAAGAATCGCCTCCTTTTTTGGGTTCTTTTCTTTGCTGTTGGGCTGAAGCAGCAGAGAGGTTGGAATGAATTAAATATAAAGCTGTTGTTAAAGGTGAGATCTGTTCAGCTCAGGTACCCAGCATGTGTGTGTGAGAGAGTTTGGCCAGAGTTCTACCCCTCTGTGGAGAAACTCAATTCTCAGTTGGTTTCTGTTCATCTCAGACTGAGGAGGGCTTTTGGGTAGTTCAAGGTTGCTCTGAAATGCAGAACATCATCTTGGTGTCTTGGATATAGAGATGTTCAAACCATGCTCCTGCTGACAGTACAGGGCATGATGTCTGAGGGAACTGGGTTGTTTACTCTAGAGAAGAGGAGGCTGAGGTGATGACTTCATTGCTCTCTACAGCTACCTAATAGGAGGTCGTAGTGAGGCTGCTGCTGGTCTCTTCTCCCCAGTTCTTAATGATAGGATGAGGGGAAGTGGCCTTAAGCTGTGTTGGGGAGGGTGAGATTGGATCTGAGGAAGCAGCTCTTTGCTGAGAGAGTGGTTGGGCACTGGACCAGGCTGCCCATTGAGGTGATGGAGTCCCCATCCCTGGAGGGGTTTAAAAACTGAGTAGCTAGAGCCCTTGAGGCCATAGTCTGGGGAGCTGTTGGGATGAGGGCTGGGCTGGGTGATCCTGGAGGTCCTTTCTATCCATGAGGATTCTATGTCCAGGTCATTGTGGACATGGAAACTGAATCCACTCTTGTGACTTCTGTGGAAGAGCCTTTAATCCTGTTTCAGGTATCAATCTGGATCTCCAATGCTCCCTTCCCAGTGACTTCCTTTGGGAGGGGTGAAACTGTCGAGTCTTCTTCAGAAATTAATTGCCTATAATGAACTTCTCTGTCAAGTTTCTTAGCTCTGTGGACGGAGCGAAGGGGGACGGTAGTTAAGGATTGAAGGGCTGCAGATAAATCAGTTTTACACCCAGCAACACAGTCTGTGAATGATCAAGTGTGTCTGAAGAACTGCAGACTCCTCAGAAGTCAGGGAAATGCTAACAAACATGGTAAATACATCTTGGTCAGAGAAGCCTGTGGATTTGCAGAGCTACCTAGGGATTTTCAGCAATGATTAAGTATCTTCCTCTCTCTGGAGTTTAGTCCTCAGTAGTGCCTATAAAATAATTCAACAAAAGCCTCCATCAGAAACCTCTTCAGTATTAAAATGTGTGCAGAGCTGATAGCAGTCTGTGCTAGGAAATAAAACTTGATGGGGGGTCAGAACGTTTGTTGTGCACAGGAAAGGATGGATGGTGGCTATCAATAACAAATACTAAAATATTAATGATTTGTCACTGTAATATAAAATGTAATGGTGCGATTACAGTGTGGTCTAATTGCAGACTGGGGGATGAGTGGCTGGAGAGGGACCTGGCAGCACTGGCTG
>VZRI01008742.1:117980-142304 GCA_013397515.1 Upupa epops | reverse complement strand
AGGTTGGATGTTAGGAAGCCCTTCCTCCTGGAAAGGGTGCTCAGAGCCTGGACTGGACTGCCCAGGGCAGTGGGGGAGTCCCTGTGTCTGGAGGTGTTGAAGGACAGCCTGGCTGTGGCCCTGAGTGTCCTGGGGGGGCTGCTGGTGTCATATTAGTGCTGGGCTGGAGGAGCTCAGAGGCCTTTGGCAGCCTCAATGATTTTGTGATTCTGTACAGTTTTAAAAGTCTGTTCTTTCCCCCCCCTTAGAATGCTGATTCTTGTGCTTAACAGGTTTTTACCTGGGGAAATCGGATATTTGGGGGAGGAGTTTGATTCCGTCCCTTGGTGGAAGATTTTGAGTAGTCCTAGAATCCTTAAGGATGGGAAGGGACCTGGAAAGATCCTCCAGTCCAATCCCCCTGCCACAGCAAGATCCCCCAGACCCAGTGGCACAGGAACACAGCCAGGCGGGGCTGGAACGTCTGCAGAGAAGGAGACTCCACAACCTATTGAAAAGCTGAAAAACTTGGAAACAAAGCTACCCGATAGGAATCACCCAAAGGGGGAGAGCTCTGTGTCTGCGTGAACAGGGATCATGGAAAATCCTTCTGGGGAAAGGAGGGTCAGTGCTGTCTTACCATTCAGCATGTCCCGTTGCTTATGATGGAAGGTTTGAGTGCTTTGAGTTCTACAGAGCCAGGAGTCCTGTCCAGTGGTCCAGGGGCAATAACTAACCCATCATAATTATTTCCTTCAGCAGTCCATTTAACAGAGAGATGCTGCTCAGTGATGCTGGCTGTGTTTATGGTAGATGAGGAATAAGTGAAAGCAGTTGCTTCCGTTTTTAGCTGTGGATAAATCTAGTTAAACTGGGAGGGTTTTGGTTTCTAAAGTGTCAGGAGAACATATGCTGGAGGAATTCAGAAGCTGCTCCAAGGCCATTGCAGCAGATGAATGGCTTTTCTTGGGCTTCTGTGGGCACTAGATATCAACTCTAATTACAGGATCTTTTAATTGCTGTGCTAGGGAGGGATGAGGCTGGCAACTGTCTTCCAGCGTTGTGTGAGAAGACTGATTTCCTTCTGAATCGAAACAGAAATAGCTGCAGATCCATGTTGGTCCTGGGATGCCGACGGGTGTTCAAATATTTTACCCATTTTGACTAAAAATGATTATTTAACTCCCCAAAACCTCTTACAACTGTTGTTTGGGAGCTGTGTGGATATTGTCTTACAGTTTAAGCCCATGAAGTTTGAATTCTGCTCGGAGTGGGATGACCCTCTGCACTTTCCATCCCCGTGATGCTCATGGAAGAGAAGTGCCAGACTCAAAGAGAGCCCAGTACATGGGGAAACAAGCAGAGGGCTGGAATAGCATTTCTTTGTATTCTTCATTTAAATGAAAATTGAGGGCAGAGCAGGCTTTTTTAGTTGCTTTTTCTTCTCTTGCAATCTCTAATACTTTCCAGTCTATACTCCTTGTGTTTGTAGATGGCTTCAGGTTGCTGGTTCCTGTGAACTCCCTGCCCTTAGTGCCTGGGAAAGAAAAAATGAGCAAAACCAGCAGTAACCTGTTGACATCAGCTGCCCTGGGTGGTGGAAGAGCGTAGGAGGGTAGAACAAGAGTAGGGAGCTGGGGAAAGCAGCAGTTCGCCAGATGGGGTGGATGCATATAGTGAAAAGAGTGGACAAGAGCTTGTGGCAGGGAACTGGGAGAGTAAAGGGTTTATGGTGAATTGGAAGAGGCTTTGAAGAGAGACCTTAACAACCTATTTTTTCAAGGACAGGATGGCTTTTCACTCTGGATGAATTTTCACTCTGGATGAATCTTGATGACTCTAACAAAACAGCTGAGACCTTGCTGGAATCTTCACAAGGCCCGTGGAGTGGGCGCCCCATGGAGTGGGTGCCCCGTGTTTCTGCTTCTACTTCTCTACAGTTCTGAAAGCAGCACCATCCTCAGCCTTAGCGTTCCAGCAGGACACCCTGAGCTTTCCCACACTGCCATAGTTTGCCTGGAAAATCTCCAGGGCCGCATCAGGCAGCGGTGATGGAGGATCCAGCCAACAGCTTCAGAAATATTTCATTACCCGCCGCTTGACATCAATTCTTGTGTCCTAGATGAAAACCTGACTCATGGTTATAAAACAGTAATGCCCTTTGGAAAGTCTCTTCGCTTCGTCCTTTCTTTTTTGCACTTTTCAAATTTTCACCTGTCTGTGGAAGATGAAAGGCTCCTGAAACTTGGCAGGAATGGCAGGCTTCTCTCCTTGAATCCTCCCAAACACAATGAAGTGATCAGCTGTAGTTACTCTTGTAGTAAATCACCTATTAATGTGCTGTCCTTTTGTCCTTTTCCCATTGGTAGTGACCAAGAAACGGGGTTTTATTCTGCAGGACCTGGTCAAAGCGCAGTGGCTGGTGGCTGTGTCGCTTGTCTGAAGCAGCTGTACCCCCCCGGATCTTCGGGGCTACTAGTGACACCCAGGTACTGTGATGTGATAACAAGAGCCATCTGTATGTACATCACAGAATGATTGAGGTTGGCAAAGCCCTCTGAGCTCATCCAGCCCAGCACCTAACATCACCCCAGTGGCCACACCAGGGCACTAAGGGCCACAGCCAGGCTGTCCTTCAACACCTCCAGACACAGGGACTCCACCACTCTCCTGGGCGGTCCAGTGCAAGCTTTGAGCACGCTTTCCATGAGGAAGGGCTTCCTAACATTCAATCTCACATTCAACCTAACCCCCTCCTCTGGTAGTTTCAGGTTCTGCCCTCTCATCCTGGCACTGGTTGTCTGGGAGAAGAGCCTGACCCCCACCTGACTGCACCCTCCCTTCAGGGAGTTGAAGAGAAGGAGAAAAGGTCCTCCAGAGTCTCTTCTTATCCAGGCTGAACCCTCCCAGCTCCATCAGCCTTTCCCTCCAGTCCCTTCCCCAGCCTTGTTGCTCCTCTGGACCCTCTGCAGCCCCTCAATATCTTAATGTGAGCGGCCNCCCCTCCTCTGGTAGTTTCAGGTTCTGCCCTCTCATCCTGGCACTGGTTGTCTGGGAGAAGAGCCTGACCCCCACCTGACTGCACCCTCCCTTCAGGGAGTTGAAGAGAAGGAGAAAAGGTCCTCCAGAGTCTCTTCTTATCCAGGCTGAACCCTCCCAGCTCCATCAGCCTTTCCCTCCAGTCCCTTCCCCAGCCTTGTTGCTCCTCTGGACCCTCTGCAGCCCCTCAATATCTTAATGTGAGCGGCCCAGGCCTCCCCAGTGCCCAGTCCAGGGGGAGAATGCCATCCCAAGTCCTGCTGGCCACACTCTTGCTAATTCAAGCCAGGATGCCATTGGCCTTTGGTGCCACCTGGGCACCCTGCTGGCTCCTGTTCAGCCAGCTGTCACCCAGTGCTGCCAGGTCCCTCTCTGCCAGGCTGCTCTCCAGTCTGTAGCTGCAGGGGATTCTCATGGCCAGAGTGTAGGACCCTGCTGTTGGCCCTGTTCCACCTCATCCTAGTGGTCTCTGCCCATTGCCCCAGCCTGTCCGGATCTCTCTGCAGCAGCCTCCTCCCCTCCAGCAGATCTATACTCCCTCCCAACTTGGTGTCATCTGCTAATTTACTATGCTATGGATGTAGAGAGTCCCCAGTTCAGAAGCACTGGAAGTATCTCCAGGACATGTCCCAGAAGTTGAGAGGACAGGTTTTACATGGACAACACGAGTTTTGTAGGAATATTTCCCATGTTTATTACTATTTTAACGATCACTCAGCCTTTACTTCAAGCAGAGCTTCACATTTCTGTCCTCAGCTGCTTTGTTTTCATCAAAATGTTTACTATCTCTGGCTTTTCAGAGCAGTCTGTTACCTGGGGAAGGACGCTTGACTGAGCTAGAATATTAATCTGAGGTTTCATAGCTCTAACTTTGAAAACCAGCAGTGCCCCATCAATTTCTTTGCCTCCTCCCACCTGAACAGCACTCCCCAAACCAGGATGCAGTGGGGTTACCTTGTGCTGATAGAAATAATGAAGGTAAAACCATTGCCAGAGAGCTGCCCGAGGGATTATTTAGGGTTTTCTTAGGCTCGGTTTTTATTTTAGAGTCGAGCTCACCCAGTCTGGGGAGGGTGGAAGAGACAGAGCTGTCGGCACCTGCCTGTCTATCAGCAGAGGCGTTTAATTATAACGTGGCATCTTTGTGGTTCTGAGTGACAGAGGAGTTAACAGAGGGAGTAAAACGGTGGGGAGGGGGAAGGACCCCGAATAATCAACTCATTAGCTGGTGTTAAGCAGGGTAGTAAATTAAACAGTAACAGGGACACCCCTAGGCAGCCTCTCTGTAGCTGTTGGTATTGCACACACATCTGTGGGACTGGACGAGTAGCTGCAACCCTGAGCAGTGAATCTCAGCTGAGCCAGGGAGTTGGAGTGATTTTGCTAACCCAAACGGTGCTGGTCCTAGTGGTCACATCTGCCTTCCGAGTTGCCTGTTGGGCCATGTGGATGGATCACTTCTGAACGTGTGGATGCGGTCACGGCTGAGCCCGTGACAGATGTGGGACCCCCACTGGGTGCCCAGCTCTCGCTGCTGGGGAGAGATGGTTTTGCTTTTTGGATTGATCCATCAGCTTGTAGTTAAGTACTTTGGGGCAGGAGGAGGGATGAATTCTGCCTGGGGCAGAATGGGTGTGAATTTAGTGAGTAAATAGGAGCCTGTGTGGCTTCGCTGGAGCAGTGGATTGATGGATCCAAAGGAGATGGAGCGAAAACTTCCTGAGCAGCAGGAAACCAGGCAGCTGTTAGGGGCAGCGAGGTGGAGGAAGCAGCTTGTAAGCAAGTTTAGGAGTAGCCAGACTTCAGTTCCCTGGGTAAGAGGAGGGAGAAGGTGGAGATAAGCCAGAAAACAGCAGGACTTTGTGCTGATTTACAAGGAGATGCAGAAGAATACATTCATGTGTTCCCTACTGCCCTGCCTCACTGATCGGTATCTCCAGTGCAGAGTGCTGAGGCTGGAGGTGCCCAAAGGCATCTCTGCTTTTCCAGCTGAAAACAGAATGAGCTGTGTTGGGTTGGCAGCTGAATGTGCTGCCGGGGCTGGCTGCCACACTGTGCTGCCCACCCTTGGCTCTATCCCACCTTTAACAAAGTCCTGGTTCCTAACTTGAGGATGTGGGGAGCAGCTGGAGAGGAGTCCGGTTTCTGATGTGCTGGCACACAGAGGGAAGCTCCAGAAAGAACCAGGCAAACCCAACCAACCAAAGAGCAGGAGGTGCCATTGCCTGCATCTCGTCTGGTTGGTGTCCAGGGGTAGATGCTGCACAGCAGTAACAGATCCTAAAGCCAAACAGAGAAATCTCGGAGTGCAGTTCACTGTGCTGTGGGACAGTGGGAGATGCAGGAGCTTTCCCTCAAGGATGCTCATCTACAGCAGATAAAGTGGGGCACGAAACCTGGCACTGACCTGCTGCAGCACAGTGGCCTTACCTGCTGGAGTGGTCCAGAAGGCTCCTTGAACTCCAGTTTTGTGTCTAGGAAACTTGAATCACTTGGGCTCTTTAGGGTTTTTCACAACCAGTCACCTCACACATGAATTGTGACCAGAATCACAGAATCATTGAGGCTGGCAAAGCCCTCTGAGCTCCTCCAGCCCAGGACTTAACATCACACCAGGGCACTCAGGGCCACAACCAGGCTGTCCTTCAACACCTCCAGACACAGAGACTCCCCCACTGCCCTGGGCAGTCCAGTCCAGGCTCTGAGCACCCTTTCCAGGAGGAAGGGCTTCCTAACAGCCAACCTCACCCTCCCCTGGCAGCTTCAGGCCCTGCTCTCTCGTCCTGGTGCTGGGTGCCTGGGAGAAGAGCCTGACCCCCACCTGACTGCACCTCCCCTTCAGGTAGTTATAAAGTGGGATAAGGTCCCCTCAGGGTCTCTTCTCCATGAAGCCAGCATCATCAAGCCAGCTTTGTTAGAAGAGTTCATAGCCAGTTCATAGGACCGACTCCTGGCTTTGAGTTAAGCAAGAATTTTAAGTCAGAATCATGCAAAAAACCTAAAGCCATGCTGAGAGAGGCAGCAGGGAGCATGATGGAGTGTCCAGCCTGGATGGTAAATTCATTCTGCTCATCAGTTCAACTTACAAGCTGTGGAAGACAGAGGAGCGTGTGTCCTGGAGCTCAAAGGAGAGGGGTTTTTCAGGTAGGTGCTGGACAAAGTGCTGTTCCTCCTGGTGCACTTTGTCAGTGTCTCCCCATGCCTGTGACCCCAGCACAGCACATCAAGGGCATCCTCCGTCCTTTGAAGGGGGAGTTCAGTCCCAGCAAGCTGTGGTACTGCCTGCTGCCAGCTCTTGCTGGAGATGGATGATCTTCTCTCCAGCTTGAATTTTGACGAAGCCTTAATAGAGAGATTAGTTTTCTTCCACCGTACAGTCTCCTCCTTTCTTTTTCACTTCTCCTTCTAATCTCTCAGGGCTCCACAGCCTGTAAATTACCTGTCCTTCCCCCTGAGATAACTACTTCAGTGGGGTTTTTTTTCCCCTTCCTTAACATTCCCTGACTCTGTGAGCTTCTCTGGGTTTTTTTCCAGCTGGGCTGGGCAGGCTTTTGGAGGATGAAGCTTTGTCCTACAAACCTTGTACTGGCTATATCTTAGCCCTCTAAAGTCCCAGTTAAGCAGAACTGGTTTGCACTGGGCTGTTGAGACTGGCTTTAAGAGGAGAGATTTTCATGCAAATGGCTGTTTGTTGACTTCAGCATCCTGATTTTGTTGACCCTTCAGAGTCAAATTTAAATCACAGACTGGTTTAGGTTTAGGAAGAGACCTCAGAGCTCACCCAGTGCCAACCCCCTGCCATGGGCAGTGACACCTCTCACCAGAGCCCCATCCAACCTGGCCTTGGGCACTGCCAAGGATAGAGCAGCCACGACCTCCCTGTGGGGAGCAGCTCAGGGCCTCAGCCCCCTCACAGGGAGGGATTTCTGCCACAGATCTGATCTCAATCTCCCCTCTTTTAACTTGAACCCATCCCTCTTGTGCTATCACTAGAGTGCCTCATATAAATCCCTCTCCAGCTTTCCTGTAGGCTCTTGCTCTGCCGGGTGATGCCTGTCAGTATGAAATACTATTTTCCTGTCCAGCCCCATCATCCTGCTGAAATGCTGTTGTTTTGCAGAGCACTTTGTCATGTGGAAGCCCCTCTCATCAGGAGAGGGCATCGGCTGTTTGCACATAGTAGCGGGAAGAGCAGATGCGTTGGAAAGGGGGAGTTTTCAGAGCGGCTGTAAAATAAACCCATTTGCAGAGGTTGAATAAGAAGCTGGCAGCAGATGTTTGTGATAATGGCTGTATAATGCGATATGCAAATACTCTCCAAGAAAACAGTCTCAGAAATTAGCAAATTAAGTAACTCGAGAGTCAGAGTCAGGGAAAAACTCAAAAGTCTGGGGTCCCTGATTAGTTGGATCAGGTTTTTGAGTCACGATTTTGGGATGTGCTTCTGTTCTGCTGAGTGTGTAGAGTGTCAGGATGCTTCAGCTACTGATTGACTAGCTTTCCACATGACTTTTCTTCCTGAACTGAGATGTAACCATAAGGCAGGGCAATTAGGTTTAATATTTTCAGAGCTTCAACTCTCCACCCAAATACGGGGTAAAAGAAGACAGGAGTTACCCTTTGTGTTCATTCAGGCACTAATGGGTGGCTGCGTTCTCTGCCTGTGGTGTATGGAGCAGTCAGCCTGACTGTAGGGTTGTGGTTCACGGTAGGGGAGGCTCTCATGGTGCTCTGATGCCTTCTCCTGGAGGTACATCCTTTGGCCAGGGCAGTACCTGAGAGATGATCATCACTGATACCTTGAAGAATGACTGAATCATTCAGGCTGGAAAAGACCCCCTGGATCATGGAGTCCAACCGTTAACCCTACTCTACAAGTTCACCCCTAAACACCCTGTCCCCTAACACCCCAGCTAAGTGCCTCTGTAACACATCCAGGGATGGGGACTCAACAGGCTGCCCAGAGAGGGTGTTCCAGTGCTTGACCACTCTTTCCATGGAGAACTTTTCCTGATGCCCAGTCTAACCCTCCCCTGCTGCAGCTTGAAGCCCTTCCCTCTGCTTCTCTTGCTAATGACCTGTGTGAAGAGACCAGCACCAAGCTCTCTACAATGTCCTTTCAGGTAGTTGTAGAGAGTGAGGAGGTCTCCCCTCAGCCTCCTCCTCCTCAAACCAAACAGTCCCACTTACCCCATTCTCCCCTTCTACCACATCTCGTTGTCACCAAACCCCACGGGATGTGGAGAACCAACCGCTCGGGTGGTTGATGCTGTAACCACATCCCTGGCTGCCACCAGAGCCTTAAATGAGTGGTTTTTCTAGGGGGTTCTTGCTCTGTTTGTAAATATTTCCTTTGCATCCTGCATTTCCAATCCTGATTCCCGCTCAGCAATTAAAAAATACACGTCTGTCGGTGTATTTTTTAGATGAGAAATTATGAGCCTGTGAAATGGTCCAAAGAAGAACTTGACTGTGTATAAGGTAATGTAATTACTTCTCTAAAGGAGCTGTTACGATGCACCTAGCTGCACATTTAGTGTGCTTGATAGACCACAAGAAACCCGGGACGCAGTAAATCAGCCCGTCTGGTCCATGGGGTAAATAAAAGCGACTAAAACGTTTATAACTATGTATTTAGTCAGCGGGTCTGATGAGTGACTGCAGCTGGCTGAGAGAAGTGATCCGGGCTTAATAATCTGCCAAAATGCCCTTGTTTGTCACGAGGCTGTGGTTACTGATCTGCTTGTTTGATGTGTAAGATCTCGGGGGGAAGGCGAGAGAGTCAGTGGGTTTATGTGTGGTAGGAGTATGGGCGTCATGTGTGTTGGTGAGGGAGGACCACTCTGGTGCTATAGCCCTCTTATCATGGAATCATTAAGGTTGAAGAGACCTCCCAAGATCATCCAGTCCAACCATCACCCCAGTCCCTCCCTCCCTCCCACTCAACCCTGTTCCTCAGGGCTGCATCTGCTCCTTGTTTGAGCCCCTACCGGGCCAGGTACTCCCCCACTCCCTGGGCAGCCTGTTCCAACCTCTGACCACTCTGTCAAGAATGACCTTTTTCCTTATGTCCAGCCTAACCCTCCTCTGGCTCAACTTGAGGCTGTTTCCTCTCATTCTATTGCTGGTGACTTGGGAGAAGAGACCGACCCCTATGTCTCTCCATCCTCCTGTCAGGCAGATGTAGACAGCAAGAAGGTCTCTCTCAGCCTACTTTTCTCTAGACTAGACTAGAGACCAGTTCCTTCAGCTGCTCCTCATCAGACCTGTCCTCCAGGCCCTTCTCTGGACCCACTCGAGCATCTCGATGCCCTTCTTGTATTGAGTTGCCCACAACTGATCCCAGTATTGGAGATGAGACCTCCCTGGTGCTGAGTCCAGGGGCACTTTCCATCCTCGCAGCTGGTGGGGTGGTGTTGTTTGGTCTCTCCTGTTAACCTTTCAGCTTTGGTGATGTGAAAACGTGCTTTCTCTCGGCTGAACTTCCAACCTCTGTCTGCTGAAGTGACCCCCAAAGACGAGACATCAGTAGGGGCTAAATCTCAGCCCAGCTGCTCTTCCTAACAGAGTGTTAAAACTCCTGGACAAGTTATTATGAAACTCATCTAACGAATGAAACCAGTGCCTGTGAAAAGAGATTCTAGACCTATAAACTTCAAAGCTTGTTTGTTCCAAAGGTAGAAGTCAGCTTTTTTTTGAATGTGTTGAGCACGCTGGGTCAATTCAGCCCGGGTTATCAGCCGGTGTCTGCGGGCTGTTGTGTGCAGCAGTCGGTGGAAAGGCCATGGCTGAAATCCACCTTGTGCAGCCAGCAGATAATGGCACAACGTCATGCTCCTGCTTGGAAAAGGAAGTACAAGGGGAGGAGGAAGAAAGAAGGTGCTGCTGTGGTTTTCATCTGCAGAATTGGGAGTTTTTCAAAATGTCACTTCTTACAAGATTTCAATTTAGTTTCTGACTGCAGCGGCAGAGCAGGTGACAGCAGCATGCGGTGCCCCTTCCCCTGTTTGCTTTGCTTCCTTCATTGAAATTCTGGGATGGGCTGGGATAGCCATTCTTTTCTTTACTTTTCATATCTGAAGCTTCTAAAGAAGAGCTTCCCGCTCAGCTACTTCAGAGTTCTTATTTATCCCGACTTTCCCCTCTTGTTTTCCACGCTGTTCTTCTTTAAAAGCAAATGATTAGTTTTCATTAAATTATAGAATAGGCAGATTTGGGTCCTGGTGGCCAGCAGGATGGCCAGGAGCTGGGAATGTGTCCTGGTGACCAAGAAGGCCAATGGCATCCTGGGGCAGATTAGAAGGGGGTGGCTAGGAGATCCAGAGAGGTTCTCCTCCTCCTCTACCCTGGCGAGACCCCATCTGGAGTATTGTGTCCAGTTCTGTCCTTCTCAGATCCAGAAGGACACAGAGCTGCTGGAGAGAGTCCAGGGCAGAGCCACAGAGACGATGAAGGGAGGGGAGCATCTCCCTGCTGAGGAAAGACTGAGGGAGCTGGGGCTCTTGAGTTGGGAAAAAAGGAGCCTGAGGGGTGAGGACCCCATGACTGTTGATCAAGATGGAAAGGGTGGGGGTCAGGAGGAAGGAGCCAGGCTCTGCTCAGGGGCACCCAATGCCAGGACAAGGGGCACTGGGTGGCAGCTGGAACAGAGGAGGTTCCACATCAGGTGAGAAGCAACTTCTTCCCAGTGAGGGTGCCAGAGCCCTGGCAGGGGCTGCCCAGGGGGGGTTGTGGAGTCTCCTCTGGAGCCGTTTCAAACCCACCTGGGCTGTTCCTGTGCCACTGGATCTAGGGACTCCTGCTGTGGGAGGGGGTTTGGCCTGGATGGTCTTTCAAGATCCCTTCCAAACCCAGACAGTCTGTGAGTCCGTGATATTTGGGTTTTAACTCTTCTTGCTGATTAAACAGAGAAGTTCATCAATGGCTTTAAGCAGAATCAACATTACAGTAAACCTCATTCCCTGGGAATAGACTCAACGAAGCCAGAAATTGGAAGCAGCCTGATGCAGCTTCTCGGCTGTTATCAACACATCCAACTCTGTTGGCACCGGTGCCGATGAAGGATGATCTGTTGCCAGGGACGTTTGTAGGGAAAAACAAACAGTTTGTGAAAACAGAGGGTTCCTGTAATTAGAGCAGACGTAGTGCTGAGCGTGTGAGGTGGCCCGTTCCGCACCCCGAGGTGCTGACGGGGTTTGCCTCGTGTGCTGGAGTTGGGATCAGGGTTCTGTCCCAGCACTGAGCAGTAATTAAAGACTGTATGATGCATAGAAAACCCTCACAAATGAACTCTACTCTCCTGACTATCTGTCAGTGCTTGAAAGAGGGAATATCTTTGTTGTTCTCTTAGAGGGAAACTAATAAGCCCGTGTGTGTGTGTCTAGGTCTGGCCAATGGAAGAGATCACGGACTCTGCGTATGCTCCCTGGGGTGGCTGGAGCAGTGTGCTGCTGGGATTTGGGATGAGCTGGCAGAGTCACAACAAACTGGATATAAAGAAGTTTTTGATGCTGAGGGTGGAGAGACCCTGAGCCAGCTCAGTTGCCCAGACTGGTGGGAGAAGCTCCATCCCTGGAACAATCCCAGGTCAGGTTGGACCTTGGTGCTCTGAACAGCTTGCTCTGGCTGCAGATGTCCTTGCTCACTGTAGGGGATTGGAGTGGATGAGTTTGAGCAGTTCCTTCAAACCCACAGCATTCCGTGATGTAAGTTGGAGTGAGAGAGGGCTCACGCTGTTCTTGTAAAGATAGGATTGCCATCGCTCCATGAACCAGCCAGCCTGGGCTGCAGGGCGTGTGTGCTGGATGTAGGACTGTCACGGATCACCACAGCCTAGTGGTCTCAAACCCAGTAAGCAGCAACTCCTTACGGCAAGGCACAGCATGAGGAGCGAGTCAAAGCCCTTGCAAGGAAATTAAATCATCCTGGAAGCCGTGAGCGTGCCTCAATCCTACGAGGCTTCTTAATTAGAGGGAAATCTCACGTGGAGGTAGCAGTAAAGGAGCAGAGACAGCAGAAATCCCTCTCTTTTCCTTTTGGAAATATAATCAATGCTTCTCCCACTTTGGAGGTTGAATTTGGGCACCACCTCAGTGTTTTCCACACGGGTCAGCTGGATTCAAAGCGCTGCTTGTCAGGAGTTCGGAGAGTTTGCAGCTCTCTCTTGAACATCCTAACGTGTCTCTGGGAAGTGTGGAGATGCTGGTGAAGTAATCAGGCTCTGAGTGAACTGCAGAAGCACTTCTGCTGGAGGAAAATGCCTCTTTAGCAGTTTTTAAGGGTCACCCAATGTAAATAGCAACACCAGCACGAACCCTAGCAGCTCCAAGCGCTGGACGCTGTCATTCACAGGGATTGCATTCACCAGTGCTTGTTTGTCAGAGCTGAACTGTGTCCCCTCTGACTCCGTGGCCCTGTAATCTTTCAGGCAACTTTAACTGAGCACCCTGTACTGTTTTAAACCAGAAATGATAGTTACAGCCCTCTGCCTTTTCTCTCATCCCTCTGTTTTTCCTCTCATCCCTCTGCCTTTCCACTGGGCAGATGATCTGATGGGATTATCTCACGAGATGATGTTTGTTCAGCAGAGGATGAGAGGTAGGTGCTGTCGTGTGAGCAGCTTTGTTGGACTGGATGAGTGCCTGGGTAGAAACAGGGGCTTCATTTCTTTTCAGGAGACCTCAAGGATTGTTTTCAGTTTCAGGTATCAGCAGTTAATAGCAGGACTGGCAAGCAAACCCCACAGGAAGGCTGGAGAGGGATTTTTTCCCAAGGGGATCCAGGGACAGAACAAGGGGAAGTGGTTTAAAACTGAAGGAGAGGAGGTTCAGACAGGATCTGAGGAAGAAATTCTTCAGTACAAGAGTGGAGAGACTCTGGAATCAACAGCCAGGCGTTGTGGCTGCCCCCTCCCTGGAGGTGCTCAAGGCCAGGTTGGCTGAGTCCTTGAGCAACCAAGTCTGGTTGAGAGGCATCGCTGCCTATGGCAGGGGGTTGGGATAGATGAGCTCTGAGGTCCCTCCGAGGTCTGGGATTGAAAACACTTTCTTCATTAAATGGTGGGAACATGATGAAAACCATTCAAGTACCCAGCTCCTTTTCCTTTCTGGAGAAACTGGTGACTCCCTTGGTTCTCTTAAGGGTGGAGTTTCCATTTGACTGGTTTCACAGCGATAATTGCAGACCTTCCTTTAAACCCAGGCTGCTGCTCGTTGTTTCGCTGTGTTCCCATGGGGGCAGCAGGGTTTCTGTCACAACAGCGATGCCGTTCCTTTCAAGAAGTTAATGAGGTCCTGGGGTTGGGGAGGTGGGCAGGGATGGGGCTGTGTGCCCATCAGTGAGTGGCTGGTGTTAATGCTGCTCCCTGGAGACAGGCAGCTCCAGCGGGAGAGCCATTAATATCCTGCCAGCCCTAAGCACAGTGCACTTACTTAATTTAGATGTTAAAGCTTAGCACAAACAAACACTCCTTCCCTAGCTTGAGATTCTCCTCCACAGCTTTGGAGATGGAGCTTTTGTGGTCTGCAAGTCTGTTCCTTTGAGGAAGCCCTTGGCAAGTGGTGATGCTGCCTGAGAGCTCTCCTCAAGCTCTGCTTGACCCGTGCTGGCCGGTCACTGCTGAGGTGTAGAATGGAAGGGGGGGTCTGCATGTCCTTGGTAGCTCCAAGGGGTTCAGGTCACTGAGTAACTAAAGGTCAGGACTGCTCTGTTGAGTTTCTAATTGAAAAAAACCAACCTAACAGGCAAAAAACCTCAACCCCATAGTAGATGTTTTTAGCTCATCTGTGCAAAATGGCATCTGCACACTGTGAGGAGGCACCCTGTGGCTTCACTTAGAGCTGAGTCAGAGAATGATTGAGGTTGAACAAGACCTGTAAGGTCATGAATTCCAGCCTTTGACATAGCATCCCAATCAGCTAGACCAGGGCACTAAGGGCCAGTCAACACCTCCAGACAGGAGGACTCCCCCACTGCCCTGGGCAGTCCAGTCCAGGCTCTGAGCACCCTTTCCAGGAGGAAGGGCTTCCTAACAGCCAACCTAACCCTCCCCTGGCAGCTTCAGGCCCTGCTCTCTCATCCTGGGAGAAAAGCCTGACCCCTAGATGACTGCAACCTCCCTTCAGGGACTTGGAGAGAGGGAGAAGGCCCCCCCTGAGTTTCCTCTTCTCCAAGCTGAACACCTCCAGCTCCATCAGCCTTTCCCTCCAGTCCCTTCCCCAGCCTCGTTGCTTCTCTGCACCCACTCCAGCCCCTCCATCTCAGCCAGTCTCCAGGGACTGGAAGGCCACTCTTAAGATCTCCCTGGAGAAGTCTCCTCTTCTCCAGGCTGAACAGCCCCAACTCTCTCATCCTGTTCCCATAGCAGAGGTGCTCCAGCCCTCCCCTCATTCTCATGGCCCTCCTCTGGACACCTTCCCACAGCTCCATCTCCTTCCTGTGCTGGGGGCTCCAGAACTGGGTGCAGGCCTGCAGATGGAGTCTTGAGCAGAATTTGCTGATTTTAAAGTTCCTGTAAACAGTCTTTTACCTTCTACCAAAATCTCATTCAGGGTGTTTGCCAGCTGTTGGGGTAAATAGCTTTCAGGGCTCCCATCCTTATCTCTCTTTATATTTTTATTATACTTTAATCTTTCGTTTCTGGATTAAAAAGTCGAGATAACTTTGGTGGGGAGAGTGTTTAAAGCGATGCTGACTGACTGTAGGGCTTGTGATAAGACACTGTGATCTGGCAGCAAAGGCTTTGTGGGTACCCTGTGATGGGGGGACATCAGTGTGAGCCCCAGACTGGTGTGTTTTCGCGTTATTGAGTTTATATTTCACAATTCAGATGGGATACTGTGGGATTTTCAGTCTTGTCTGTTACCCCATCTCTGCAGTAGCTGCTCAGGGATTATTTCACCCAGGGTTAGATCTGATCAGTGCAGGAGATTTCTGTTAATACTAAAAATTGAGGGAGCAGACATCCCAACCAGAATGTGTTTGTTAGGGGGTGATGCTGCTATCCCAGATCCCAGGTCTTTCCCCTCAGGCATTGGTGCATGCGGCTGGCACTGAGCTCCACAGAACCCTGGAATGATTGAGGCTGGTAAAGCCGCCTGAGCTCCTCCAGCTCAGCACCCAACATCATCCCAGGGCACTCAGGGCCACAGCCAGGCTGTCCTTCAACACCTCCAGACACAGAGACTCCCCCACTGCCCTGGGCAGTCCAGTCCAGGCTCTGAGCACCCTTTCCAGGAGGAATTGCTGCCTCACGTCCACATGGGCTACAATTCTCTACTTGTTTCTTATCCCAGAATTTAGTAGGAATGGATTTTGATTTTTAAAATTAAAATACAGTGAATCCTTGAATCACAGTCTTGGCTCCATTTTCCCCTGAGATCATCTTCTGCATCTCCTAATGGGAAAAACTCCATGAAAACATGATCCACTGGAGCACAAACATCAGGAAAGCGGGTCCAATTCCTGAGATCAAATCAACTTCAAATTAATTTTCATAATATTTAACTTTGTACGAGCCAGCAGGGTGCCCAGGTGGCACAAAAGGCCAAGGGCATCTTGGCTTGGATCAGCACCAGCATGGCCAGCAGCACTGGGGATGTCATTTTCCCCTGCACTGGGGAAGCCTCCCCTTGAGTCCTGGGGGCAGTGCTGGGCCCCTCACTGCAAGAAAGAGATGGAGGGGCTGGAGGGAAAGGCTGATGAGGAGAGGCTGAGGCAGCAGGGAGTGTTGAGCCTGGAGAAGAGGAGACTCAGGGGGGACCTTCTCCCTCTCTCCAGCTCCCTGAAGGGAGGGTGCAGTCAGCTGGGGGTCAGCCTCTTCTCCCAGGCACCCAGCACCAGGATGAGAGGGCAGAGCCTGAAGCTGCCAGGGGAGGGTGAGGTTGGCTGTTAGGAAGCCCTTCCTCCTGGAAAGGGTGCTCAGAGCCTGGACTGGACTGCCCAGGGCAGTGGGGGAGTCCTTGTGTCTGGAGGTGTTGAAGGACAGCCTGGCTGTGGCCCTGAGTGCCCTGGGGTGGCTGCTGGGGTGCTGTTAGGTGCTGGGTTGTTGGAGCTCAGAGGGCTTTGCCAGCCTCAGTGATTCTGTGATTCATAATGCCATCACAAGTGTCAATCGTGTGCAATCCAATAGTCTGCCTTTCACTTCACAGAGCAGCAGCAAATCCTTTAGCTCTCGTTAGGGTTTGGTTCCTCACTGCCTGCCGCTCAGCTGTGACTGATCCAACTCTACTGACTCCGATGAGCTCCAAATAATTAACACAGTGTTCATCTCTTAAGAAAGAAGGTGAGAAACTTAAGGAGAACAATATCTTCCAAAAGTAGAGCATGGAGCTTTTAGCTTTTTTCCCTGTAATTGGGGTCACTGTGTTTGCAAGGAAGATGTGCAGCCCCCCAGGGGGACGGGCTGGTATTAGCCCGCAGCCCCACAGTTATTTGTGTAATTATTTGTCTGACAATGGAAGGGCTTTGTGTGTGGTGTGAAGAAAGCTCTTCTCCCTAGGTGGGACTAATCTGCAACGTGGGTTTAATGGCTTTAGTTAGGAAAACTCACAGAAAGGAGCTTCTCCTACCTAGAAGCTCCTTCTCCTTCTAGTTGAAGACTGTGAGCTGTGACCCCTATTCCCATCTCCTCGTGTCTTTTAAAGCTCTTTGCAGAACCAACCCCAAACACCATGAATTAGACTGTTGGTGCCTGAGAGGCTCCATCTATTCTGGTTCTTCCAGTAGGCAGAAGCGAAGAAGAAATTTATGGGAGTAGTTAAAAATACTCCTATTGATTCCAGGAGCTCTGTTAGGCGGAGTGATTTGATAGCTTTGCTTTCTCCGTGTGCAAACCTCGTTCGGTTTCAGTGAGGCAATTCTTAAAAGCAGCTGATACCGAGTGATCTGAGACAAGCTGTAAGCCAGGCCCTGCTTCGGGAAGGTGCTGGATCCTGTGGGATGCTGGTGCCTCGATGCTTCGTGCTGTATCGGCGCTGCTTGTGCTGAATGGGTGGATTTATGGTGCTTGATGCCCATCCCTCCTGTTCCTGTAGCTTAGATAAGAGAGACACTCCCTGCAGCTAGCACTAGTGATGAGGAAGCATCCATAGTTGCTTTACTTTGGCAGGTAACCCATGAGTAAACCCTGCTGTTTGCTCTTAATGGGTTTGAAAGCCCACGAGACACATTTGTAGAATCATTAAGGTTGGAAGAGACCTCGAAGATCATCCTGCCCACTGAACCCTGTTCCCCAGGGAATCTACTTGTTTTTCCAACATCTTCAGGGAAGGTGACTCCAGAACCTCCCTGGGCAGCCTGTTCCAGTGCTCCGGGACCCTCCCTGGGAAGAAGGTCCTGCTGAGATTGAGATGGTTGAGCCTGGAAAAGCCCTCTGAGAACATCCAACCCATCCCAGCACCTAACATCACCCCAGCAGCCACCTCAGGGCCACAGCCAGGCTGTCCTTCAACACCTCCAGACACAGGGACTCCCCCACTGCCCTGGGCAGTCCAGTCCAGGCTCTGAGCACCCTTTCCAGGAGGAAGGGCTTCCTGACATCCAACCTCACCCTCCCCTGGCAGCTTCAGGCCCTGCCCTCTCATCCTGGTGCTGGGTGCCTGGGAGAAGTGCTTGACTACACCCTCCCTTCAGGGAGTATAGAGTGTGATAGGGTCCCCCCCCAAGCTCCCTGTTCACCATCCCTTCTCCCCAAAATCCACTGGAAGAGCTGTTCTCCTGCCCATCACCCTGTATCATCACTGAGGGCCAGAGCTGCTCAGTGCCACGTCTCACCCCTGTGGCCCCAGTGGTGGGAGCTGTGTGCCTGGCTGTGTTTGCAGATGTGGCCTTTACTCGGTCTTGTGTCCCGCTGACAGCTGAAGAGGTGATGCAGAACACGCAGAAGGATGATGCGCCTGTGTGCGGGGAATAATTATGAAGCGGCTGGTTTGTGGTGGTGACTTGAGCCAGGTTTGAGTGACAACCTTTGTGGCGTCCGTGTGGGAGCAAGGAATGGGAAACGTGACAGCAGCCAGCGTCTCCGTTGGTGCCTTCAGGCTCAGCGCCCTCCTGCCTGTTAGACATCATTGTGCATCATCCCAACAACCTTCCTTCCCTGTGTTTAGAGGGCAGCACTGGGGAGGAGCTGGAGCCTCTTCAGAGCTGTTTGCTGTCAGAGTCCGTGTGACTTTGCTCTTTAGCTCAGCTGAATTCCTTTTGAGAGACGGTGCTGTGGTGTGAAGCAGCCCCCCGATGACTTTCCTGTCTTCCTCTCTCCGATCCAGAGCTCCCTGCAACGTCTCCCTGTGGGGAAGGCGGCGCTTTGCGCTGAGCGAGAGATGAGATTGCCAGGTCTGCACTTATCTTCCTTCGAAACAAATAAAAAGCATCTCAACAGCCTCAGGTAGAGGCTTAGTTGTGTTGCCTGGGTATTTTGTAGCAGCTTTTTTTGGGAAATAGAAGGAGCTTCTGTTAATATCGTGGTACCGGGGCGATGCTCTGGAGCTGACAGCTGCAAAATCTCCTCAGTTTTGTATTTCATTATTTCAACAGATTTTACTCGTCCCTAAAGGTTTGGGGTTGGTTGGAAGGGAAAGCAGATGCGTGTACGTGCAATGCAGAGCTGTGAATGACAACCACTGTTTCTTCCTTATGGAGATCCAGACAGTAAGGTCCGCAGGGAGGTCTGTGTTTCTCCATTCACTTCGACCACAGAATCTTCCTGGGTGGAAAGGAGCTCCCGGCTCCCCAAGTCCAACCATCCCCACCCCAACAAAACCCCTCAGTCCCNCTGTCAGCAGGCACCTGAGTCCAAGGGCAGGAGAACCCCCCTTCTCCTGCTGCCCACGCTCTTCCTGATCCAGGCCAGGATGCTGTTGGCCTTCTTGGCCACCTGGGCATCTTCCTGGCTCATATGTAGCCAGCCCCAAATGCTATGGCTGCAGGAAGCGGTACTGTTTCCAGTACTGTCCATACAGGATTTTGCTTACCTCCAGCAAGTAGGAGAAAGCTGAATTATCTCGTGGGAAAGAGCATGTGGCAGCTTGGGCAGGAATAGATCTGTGAGCACAGCCCCTTATCTGGAGCTCGTGAAGACGCTGCTTCCAGTAACCTGCTTTTGCTCCTGCTCTTGCTCCAACCTTCCTATCTCTGCAAAATGTATTTCACGTACGCAGCGTCGCCCTGCTTGAAACAGTTATCTGCCTCTCAACAGCTCCTTACTCTTTCAAAGTACTCTATTACTGCTAGGATTTGATTTTTATATACATACAATCACTTTGCTGTTGTGTCAGCGTGGCTGCAGATGTAAAGCTCCCCGCTTTCCCCTGCGCTCCAGCCCTCAGTGATGTAGTGATGCCCCTTGTAGGGGGAGGTTTGATTAATTAATGATGCTCTCCGTTTATTTAAGCGAGTTTATTGCTTTGATTATTTCTCTCTGTCATAGCTACGTTGGGTTCAGGGGATATTTAGTTCTGTTTCAGTAAGTTTGCAGTTGAAAACCAAATGGAGGGGTTGAATCCGTTGGCATTAACAGCCCGTTATCGATCAGTTTGGCCTCAGACTGTGCGATGATGAAAGAAGCAGCGCTATTGCCATGCAAAGCTTTCAGACCAGAGCCTTAACAGCGAGTTAAAGCCTATTTTTTCTAGGAGAATTGGAAAGTGTATGAAGAGCTGCCGGTGTCTACAGAAGGTCAAAGCACCTCAACAATTTATCTGCATTGAGCTTATCTTTATAGGGAAGAATAAAGGATGCAGAACTAGCAACCTGCAATAGCTGCTCTCGCTTTTGTACCTCGATCACAGTGTTCAGGAATGCCCTTTACTACAGGGATTTGTTGTTGTGAATTGGTAATAACCAGGAGCGGCGAGGAAATTCAGGCTGCTGCTCTGGGTATCTCGTAGGGTCTGCTCTGCCATTTGAATAGCTCAGTCCAAACCCTATTAATATCAATCAGAAGGGCTGTTCTTCTTTCGCTCCTGCTCTGTTCCGTACCGTATCCCCGGTAATGACTGGCTCTGTCATTACTTTCTGCTGCCTGTTTGTGATTTAAAAGACCACGAGGTTAAATAGCTTC
Source organism: Upupa epops (assembly GCA_013397515.1). Taxonomy (NCBI): domain Eukaryota; kingdom Metazoa; phylum Chordata; class Aves; order Bucerotiformes; family Upupidae; genus Upupa; species Upupa epops. The sequence continues at coordinate 122,230 of VZRI01008742.1, read as the reverse complement.
TCTTTCACCATCTCCGGTTACCAGCGAGAAAACCTCAAGGGCTACGTTTGAGAGGAGAAAATGGAGGTCTTGTTTGTAAATTATAGTTCAAGGTCGGTTTGAAGATTGTTTTCTTGAGGGACTGGCTTGATCCTTCGCTTCTGTTCGTAGTGCTGCTGCACAGCTTTCGCTTCATCACCTCGGCTCTGCCTTTCATAGAATCATTGGATGGGTTGGGTTTGGAAGGGACCTCTAAAGGTCATCTGGTCCAACCCCTCCTACACCAAGCAGGGTCATTGCTCACCAGAACAGACTGCCCAGAGCTCCATCCAGCCTGAATTTGGTGAGAATGTGCCCCAAAGATGAGCTAACCCCATATTTAGAGTCACAGGACATGAAGGGTGTGGGGATTTGCCATGGTGCAGCTCTTGAGCAGGACAGTCAGAAGGCTGGGGGTAAATATCCAGGGTGGGTAGCCCATGAGCAGCGTGGTCTGCGCTGTCCTGTTGCAGAGCTGCATGGTCTTTCCACCTTCCAAGTCACTGTGGAATAACGTAAATGTTTAGCTGATGACATCATGCAACCACAGAGTTATTGAGGCTGGAAAAGCCCCCTGACCTCATCCAGCCCAGGATCTAACATCGCCACAATCAGCTAGACCATGGCATTAAGTGCCACATCCAGTCTTTTCTTTAACACCTCCAGGGGTGAGGGCTCCGCCACCTCCCTGGGCAGTCCCTTCCCTGCTGATCACACAGTCATTGAATCATCTTGAAGACCTTAATACCCGTTCTGACGGTCTACTGTCACTTCTCTCTGATCACAGTCCTCTTTGGAAGTGCGGGGGACCAGCATGGCACTGGGTTTGTGTTCAGCTCATGTGAACGTGTGCCAAGCCCAGACCTCTCATGGGGCCAAGCTGTTGTGGTGGTCAAGAGCTGTAGAGGCTGGGTGCTCTGCTCAGCTCCATGGTCCTTGCATTGGGTCTGTCCTGACACAGTTTCATGTCTCAAACCAAGCCTCTCCCTCCCAGCATAGAGTGCTGTAGGTCCCTGTGGTTCTCCTGCCTGCTAGAGGTGCAGGTGCTCTCCTTTTTTCTCTCACTGAGGAGAAGTGAAGCATTGAGGGGGAGGCTTTTCTGCAACCTCCTGCTTCCTCTGACAGATACCCTGTGTTTATCCCACACCACGGCGCGGTGTTCCCAGCAGATGCAGCGATATCAACCAGCTGCCACCTCTCCAGCCGCAGGCACAGCAGCAATCCTGGAGTGTCTCACGTCAAATCCCAGGGGATCAAGGGCTCCAGTAAAAATGTAGGATCATTACCACTAATCTTGGGAATGGACCGGTGCATTTAACATCTATAATTATCAACTTTCCAACACGATGATTTCATCTGCTGGAGCATCTGGGAATTGAGGTTGGGGTGGGTTTTTCTTTTTCATTATCACATCGTGGAGAGTGAAAAATCTTCCTGTTCTCCCGGAGGATTTAGTGGGATTAGATGCTGCTGTTTGCCTTTGCCTTTTCCCGCAGCTGCCTGTAGAATCACTCGCGTGCCTGAGTCATTCCGCATCCTTTTGTGGGGAGTTTTGAGGGTATGGGTTCCCGTTGGATGGCTGGAAAATCAGCCCAGGCTTTTCCCATGTTGGATGTGGGAACGGGCCCGACAACACGTGCAGGAGTTCACCGAGGCGGCGCAGTCTCGCTTGTGCAATCAGTTTGGGAGTAACCATCTGACTCAGAGAATCAGCCGACGGGGTGATTTGCATCGGTGGTGTTTTCAGCGTGACGTGCAGCCCTGAACATCCACCGATAGTTTCATCCAGGGCTTGGCTGCAGTGCCTTCCCTGATGAGATGCCCGTAGGGTGAGGGAGTTATGAGGGAGGACACGGGAGAAGGATGCAAAATTACTGCTCTCCCATAATTTTGGTCTTTACAAACCTCAAAGGACTTGAAGAGTCTGGAATGAATCCATCCTTTTTATGTCTTAGTTCTCCCTGACGTAGTTCTTGGGTGGTATCAGTAGGCACCTTCAGACAGAGGGAAGGTTTAACTCTGTCTGGGTAAGGTGCACAGTGCTCTTGCAACACCTGTGGTTCCCTGAGCCTTTTACTTGTGGGATTTGCCCTGTCTTGGTGATGGAGAATTCAATCGTGAGGCACTTCCTTTACATAAATAATACTACTTGTTTTTAAAGGTGATGATTTTGGTCGGGTTTTGGGGTCAGTAAAGTGATGAAGGTGCTGTTGGATTTCCCGTGTGAATGGTAGCTCCTACCAGAGACGCTGGATTGCTCCTCCTTGCTCTGTAATGTCAGGTATAACCAGGGACTATGGGACTAGCAGATGTCTTATTGTCTGTTCAGCTGGTTGTTTCTCCTGCCTTTCAGCAACTTAACCAGAAAGAAGCAGGGGAGAAGAGGAAGTCAGGAGTGTGAGGATAGAAAGGAGGTGCAAACCCTACAGTGTGGCTGAGGAGTAGCGGTTTCTTGGCTGTGGGACCAAGCAAGATGATCTTTCAAGGTCCCTTCTGAACCCTAATGATTCTATGAGCGTGGTGAAACACCTTGTGATGAAAAACTCCTACTGAGGAAGGATGAGAGCAGCTTTTCCTTTGCTGCCTCTTCTGGGCAGCCCAAAGTGTTTCGATTACATCAGTGCATAAGGCTCTCACATCACCTTCTTTTATAGGGTGTTTTAAGGGTATTACAGGTTGTTCTTGTGATATTGCTTTCCTGTTTCCCGACAGGAGATAGTGATGGAGGAGTAGGCAGAGCGGGTTTGCTTGGGAATTAAGGATACTCCAGAGACTCTTAAAAGATACCAGTTCAACGGGAAAGTTCTCCTTGGGAAGATGCATTGCAGCTGCCTGCCAAGGGCAGAAGTGTCGCCTGCCTGGTAATAGGGGAAGCTGGAGGGTTCCTGCAGTGGGTTGATGGAAACCTGTGACCTGCTCTGCAAAGCTCAGGGAGCCAGAGGACTTTGTTAGAAAATAGAAAGAATATTTCTGCTGCTGCAAACGTGGGAAAGCAGTTTTAGGTCTGTTTTTTATGAGTTCCCTCTTCCTCTCTGAAAAGACCATGGTAGTGGGGTTTTTATTAGGATTTATTGTCTTTGGTGGTGTCATAGAGTGGTTTAGTTTGGAAGGCACCTCAGAGATCACCCAATTCCACCCCCCTGCCATGGGCAGCGACACCTCTCACCCCAGACCAGCTTGCCCAGAGCCCCATCCAGCCTGGCCTTAAACACTTGAAGAGATGGAGGGGTTCAGCACGTGTAGACAGTGGGAAGGACAAACTCGGTCTGAGTGTGTGACATCTAGGCTCTGCCCCTCATTGCAGGTACTGTAATACTTGCTGGCTTCACAAGGTCTCACCCAACCTGTGCTCTTCAACCTTCATGATCCCTTCACAAACAAATGGGAGCAAAACAGGGTCTTCTCATTGACCTGCAGAACTCAACTACTTTAGAGGAGTGAACTTTGATCACAGAATGCATTGCCTCCTGCACTGCAACTGGCTAACACATCCCTTCTTTTAACCTTCCTGTCCCTGAGGGGGGCTCTGTGAGGGTAGGGGCAGGTCTATTCCCAAGGGTTTGTATGGATAGGACAAGGAGCACTGGGTTCCTGCAGGGGCAGGTCTATTCCCAAGGGTTTGTATGGATAGGACAAGGAGCAGTGGGTTCCAGCTGGGAAAGGAGAAACTGAGGCTGGAGATGAGGAAAAAGCTCTTCACTGTGAGGGGAGTTGATGGCTGGGGAGGTAGTGGTGGTCCCATCCCTGGAGTCACTGAAGGTCAGGCTTGTTGAGGCTGGGAGCAACCTGCCCTGTGTAGAGATGTCCCTGCTTGTGTAGGGAGGTTGGACTAGAAGACCTCTGGAGGCCCCTTCCAGCCTGGAGCAGTCTATGATCCTATGATTCCCTTTCCTAGGATCCTGGCCTTCTTCCCTAAGAAGCAGCTCAGCCCTGAGGGTTTCTACTATAAGAATTTCACACTGGTTCCAAACACCAGATCCCCACTTTTACTTGAAGATGCCCAAGTTCCATGGAAAAGAAGGGTTAAGATGCTCTTTCTTTTGAGTCTAAGCGGCTGCTAAGCCTGATTGCATAGAGCCCATCTCTGTGTCTTGGTGCAGAGCCCATTCACTCCTCTAGAAACCCTTTCAAATCATTTCAAAGCTGGGAACGGAGGCGCACGTAGACGTGTGAAGTGATTCACTGGTTTAACACTGTTTAAACCAGAGGAGCTCCTGTGATGCCTCTCTCTC
>VZRI01008742.1:102295-115447 GCA_013397515.1 Upupa epops | reverse complement strand
CTGGCCTCAGAGGAGAGGTGCTCCAGCCCTCTGCTCATCCTCGTGGCCCTCCTCTGGACTCGCTCCAGCACGGCCACATCCCTCTTGTGATCAGGGCTCCAGACCTGGACGTGGTTCTGCAGGTGGGGTCTCACCAGAGCAGAGTAGAAGGGGAGAATCCCCTCTCTTGACCTGCTGGCCACCCTTCTCCTGCTGCAGCCCCAGATCCAGTTTGTGTTCTGGGCTGCAAGTGCCCACTGCTGGCTCATGCTGAGCTTCCCATCCAGAAGCACCCCCAAGTCCCTCTCCTCAGGGCTACTCCCCAGCCAGTCACCACCCAGCCTGTGCCTGTGCTTCGTATTGCCTCACCCCAGATGCAGGACCTTACCCTTGGTCTCGTTAAACCCCATGAGGCTGGCTTGTGCCCACCTGTCCAGCCTGTCCAGGTCCCTCTGGATGACACCCCTACCCTCCAGCGTGTGTGCTGCACCACACAGCTCGGTGTTATCAGCAGATGAGGGTGCACTCAGTGCATCTGTCCATGTCAGCAACAAAGATAACTATAAAAGAGATGTTATTATAAAAGTTATATATAAAATAGAGAATAAAAACTACTCTATAGAATGATAAATAATAGAAATAAGAGTAATAAATAAGAATAGGGGTTTTTTGGTGGATTTCTGCTTCTCCTGGTTTGATACTTTGAGTAAAGACAGGGTCATTGGTGCTCTGTTTGCTCACATGGATCTGCCCTGTCTTCCTGTTCTGCCTTGAAATAGCAGGATGCAGACATGAGCGAGGGTTCCTCCTGTGTCGCAGGGAGGAATCCTTGTCTGGGCTGCAGGTCCTGCTGCAGGAATCCTCTTGAATAGCTGCTAAAACTCAATCCAAAGACTTCTTTCTTGTGTTTCTTGTCCCCACCACGTGAAACCACTCTTGCTTCTAGGAGACACCCCCTCCGCCCCCCTTTTTGCAGCCCTTTAAAGATGTTCCTTTCCAAGGGCGATCCAGTCAGTCACGCTCAGAGCCCGGTTTCCATCAGACGGGCAGTTGTTGTCCTGTTGCCTGTATTATCACCACGGGGAGCTGCCAGGGCTGCACTAATGAGTCCAACTCTCGAATCCATCTGCCTTTCAGAACGGGAACAAAAGCAGCATCTTTACTTTTCTTTGCTGCTTTTCAGCCCAAGACCAGTGCCCCTAATTTCAGGAGCTGTGATGCTATGAAATCAAATGCAGCTTTCCTTTGGCCAGCTAAGCAGGAGAGGTGTCCGGAGTGTGAACTGCCCACGTTGGGAACTCCTGACTAGGTGCTTTAGGAGGACTTTGCCAAACGAGGTGGAGAGGAGCTGAAGTTACACACCAAGTGCACTGCTCAGGCAGACGAAACTAGAGGCCATTAAGAGCCCCATCCCTTGAAGTGGTCTTTGTTAGGGAACTCCGTGAGAATCCCTCACGGCAGGTAACGGCGTTAATGGAGCTTTGATTAACGCTCAGCACTAGTGCCACCCTCTCACGGCTTTATCCTGCTTTCCCCATTATTTCCAGTTCTTCAGTGGGAAGCAGACTCATCCTTTTGGGTTTTTAGAGGGGTTTTTCAAGCATAAAACGTGTGGGATGCTGCCAGGTGGGCATCGCTGCCAGGAGGATGGCAGCATGGCACTGTACCCGTGTAGCCCCTTTGAATTGTCCCCGTGGGGCTCTGCTCCCTCTGCAGTGCAATTAATCGTGCCTAGCAATTCATTTCCATTCCTGCTCTCCCTTGTTGCTCTTCCCCTGGACCTGGGCTGAGGGTGATGTGCAGACCTGCTCCCCAGGGAAGTAAAACTACTTATAGAATCATAGACTGGGTTGCGTTGGAAGGGAGCTCCAAAGGGCATCCAGGCCAACCTCCCTGCACCGAGCAGGGCCAGCACTCACCAGACCAGATTGCCCAGAGCCCCATTGTCTGGCCTTGAATGGCTCCAGGGTTGGAGCCTTCATCCCCTCTCTGGGCAGCCTGCTCCAGGGATCCCCCACCCAGTTCCACGGTGTTTAAACGAGCAGGGAGCAGAGCCCCTGCATCTGACATTTGATCAATACTGCCTTCATTAGAAGTTCATCTCTGTTCATTAAAGTTCTCTTTATAGCTGTCATTTGTCACTTGTGTTCGAGTGAGGAGAAGGGTGTCTGGAGGAATGGGGTGGCTTCATTATTTCTTGATGTAGATTCACAAAGAGGTGGGTGGTATCAGCATGTTCTCTGACGACCCCTCCTGCTGCTGGAGGTGATTCAGGTCCAGATTCAGAGTCCCTGGGGAAAGACCCATCAGTGGTTTCAGCTGGTACCAGCCAGCCGAGCTTGAAATGGAATTGCATGGAGCCAAAGCATCCTTCACTCCCTTCACCACATCTTCTGGCTGGAGAGCAGCCAGGGACATCACCTCAGCAAGGGCAGATTTCAGATGCAGCAGATACTTGTAGTGCCAGCTTTGCTGAGGTTCCTGTTCCTTCTTTGCTTTAAAACCACTCTGTGAAGCTTCACCTGCTGCTTCCTCTAGTGTCTGTTCTCATCTGGACATGGATGCGATGATCCACAGGCTACTGAACTGCTATGAAAACTCTTTGGGAAGGCATTCAGGCTTCATGAAAGGCTTCAGAGACATCTCAAACTTGCTCTCTGTGCTCAGCTCTAAAGGAAGACACAGTCCTTCTTCCCTAACGGACAGAACAGTGCAAAAATGAGCTGCTGGAGGTAGGCGGTTGATGATCACAGAATGCAGAACTGAAATGCCAGGGGCAAACTACCGGAGGAGAAGGACTCGGAGCAGCTTTTCCTCCTCTCTGAAGTGACTGTGCCTTGGTTTGTAATTCCGAAGTTACGATAGAAAGGCTTGGTGCTTTCTTGAGGAAGAAATACAGCATTAATGTTGACAATTAACCCAGTTGTTCTACCATGCAAGAAGGTGCAATTTTCCTCTTCATGAGAAATTAAGCTCCGCTTTGATCATTTGAGAAGCGTGAAGTTAACTAATGAAGCAACTTCAGGACACGAATTCCAAAGTTATCGGTAGGTGAATATGCAACCGTTGCTCCTCCTGGGCCTGGAGGATCTGACTACAATCTCAAAACCAGAACAAGAGAGAAGAAATTGCAATTAAATTAGCGATGCGTTCAAAGAGCTGAAAGGGGATGGTGTCACGCTTCAAAACCTAGCGTCTGCGCTGCTGCCTAACGTGTTCAGTTTTGTCCTCTCTCCAGCAGACACGGCACCAGCTCTCTGAACATTTATTTAGAGAGGAGCTGGCACGTGGGTGTTTTCTTGCTCGTTAGTAATAGCATCGTGACCTGTAGTAGGAGCTGAGTGACCAGCAGAAGGAGGGAGGTGGTTGTCCCCCTCTACTCAGCGCCAGTGAGGCCACTCCTTCAGTACTGGGTCCAGTTTTGGGCACCTCAGTACTAGAGAGACATCGAGGGGATGGAGCGAGTGCAGAGGAGGGGAACGAAGCTGAGGAAGTGTCTGGAGAAAAGATTTTATGAGGAGTGACTGAAGGAGCTGTTAAGTTTGAGGAAGAGGAGGCTGAGGGGAGACCTTCTCACCCTCTACAACTCCCTGAAAGGACATTGTAGAGAGGTTGGTGCTGGTCTCTTCTCACAGGTCATTAGCGACAGAACCAGAGGGAAGGGATTCAAGCTGCAGCAGGGGAGGGTGAGACTGGACATCAGGAACAGTTCTTCATGGAAAAAGTGGTTGAGCACTGGAACAGGCTGCCCAGGGAGGGGGTTGAGTCCCCAGCCCTGGCTGTGTTCAAGAGTCATTTAGCTGTGGTGTTAGGGGATAGAGTTTAGGGTTGAACTGGTGGAGTAGGGTTTCAGGAGATGGGTCAGGGGTTGGGGGTTGTAGGGCAGACGGTTGGACTTGATGATCCTGAAGGTCTTTTCCAACCCTGATGATTCTGTGATTCTATAAACCTACATTTTGGGTTGCCCTTGCAAGGGAAAGGTGGGATTTTGATGCAAGGAGAACTCGTGGTGCTGGCACAGAGCTTGATCAGGCAGCTTGTGAGCATCTTCAGCAGGGGCTTGTGGATTTGCCAGAATCCCTGAAGATAAAGCCTGTCTCTGCCTCACGGGGTTTATTCTTTCAGGAATACACCTACTGCATCTATTTGGGAGGTAGACAGGATGATAAATCACAACAGTGCAGATGGATTGCTGTGGAAGAAGTTCATACCCCCTTCATTCTGCAAGCTAGCGGTCCAGCTACTGAGGTAGAACCAAAGTCATCCAGAAACCAGGATCATTGTACCCATCAGCATTGGAGGACTCTATTGAAAACTAAAGACTGGTGACAGTGATAGCTGCTGTGACTTGAGTAACTTGTTGAGCTCTATCAGCTGCATCCAGATAGTGAGAGCTTTTAAGTGGCTCTGTATGCACAGCAGAAGGCTTGTGAGCAGCTCCTGCCACACGTGGCCTCCTGCCTCGTGAAGAGAAGCAGCACTGGGTGAGCTGGGATGCGTGGATGAAGCTGTGATGGAAAGGTTGTGGTACCCAACTGTGCTGGAAGTCAGACCCAAGGCTTGGTGTGACCAGGAGCTCCCAGGAGCCAGGGTGGGATGGAAGAGGAGCTCATGCTGGAATAAATACTAAATCTCATTGAAGCTGGAGGGGAAACCCCCTCTGACAGAGATACAAGGTTCAAGTACCAAGATAGGACAGGGGAACAGAGCAAGGAGAGTGCAGGTCTGAAAAGGACAACCCATGCAAAGATTTGGGGAGGTTTCTTTATGCTTCCAGAGACAAATCAAGGTGTCTAACTGAAAGAGAAAATACTAATGGCATTGAGAGGGAAGTGCTCATAGACACCTTGAAAAGCATGCAGACATTTAAGGCCCTGGAGGAGTTCACGGGGTGGCTTGGGTTTGTTTTTTAATAGCTTGGCTTGATCTCTGTGACGTGCAAAGAAACTGTCTTGAGCATGCATCTCAGCTTAACATTGACTGTCATTTTCAAGCTAATAGGTTATTAGGGGCTGAGATTATTAAACTGAAGACAGGAAACCTTTGGGGACTGTTTATGGCATCATAAATATGAATGTTGCTGTCGCTTGTCTTCATGCAACTCAATTTTTATTAAGCAAAAAACCCCTAGAACCATCATTTTTCTTCTGACAGCCTTCCCAGAGAGAGTGGTTAGGATGTTGGTTGATTTCGGGAGAGTTTGGGTTTCCATTCGGGAAGTTTCAGCTCTCAGCGGCCCCAGCAACATGAGCTGTGTGACATCGACCATCCCTGGGCAGAGCAGAATTGGAATGCAGGGAAATGCATCTGCAGAGACAGCTGGATCTTCCAGAATGGATAGCAGATCAGTGCTCCTCACTGCTCCCTGTCTCTGCCTCCTCCGTGTTTTACTGGCTCAGTCCCGTTCAGTAGTTTTGATGATGGGATAGGAAAATGTGAAGGTCGCTTGTGGAAACTTCTCTGCATCAAGGCTGATGTTAGAATCATAGAATCCTCCTGGCTGGAAAGGACCTCCAGGATCACCCAGCCCAGCTCTCATCCCAACAGCTCCCCAACTCCTAGACCGTGGCCTCAAGTGCTCTAGCTACTCAGGTTTTTAACCCCTCCAGGGATGGCGACTCCAACCTTAATGATTCAGGGGTTTTGTAGCCCTAGCTCTTGTGTCTTCTTTCCTTGGGTGGGGGAAGGCTTTTGACACGAGTGGGGGCGAGAGGACCAGGGGAAACGGTTCCAGACTTGAAGAGGGGAGGTTGATGTTGGGCATCAGGAAACAATTCTTCCCTGTGAGGGTGCTGAGAGGCTGGAACCAGTTGCTCAAGGCAGTTGAGGCTGCCCCATCCCAGCAGTGTTCAAGGCCATTGGCTGGGGCCCTGAGTACCCTTCTGTAGTGGAGGTGTCCCTGCCTGTGCAGGGGGGTTGGAACTGGGTGATCTTTAAGGTCCCTTCCAACCCTGGCCATCCACTCTGATTTCAGAGTGCAGGTCCACACGCTCAGCAAGGCGACCTGCAAGTGAGACAGTCCGGGAGCAAAACCAATTGGTTGAGCTGTGAATATTTCACACGAGTTCAGTGCTGCGTGTGAGCAGAGATTAAAGGTGGTGTAATCACAGGGACTGATCCTTGGAAGCAACCTCTAGAGATCACCTAGTGCAACCCCCCCTGCCAGAGAGGATCCCCTAGGGCAAGTCGCACAGGGCAGCTTCCAGGCGCCTTTTGAAGGGGTGTGATGCACTCGAGCTGTTCTCTCCGGCTGCAAAACCCTTCGTGATGGCAAAATCACTTTGCCCAAATATGCTGAATTAGCCAAGCCCACCCCCAAATGAAGGAGTTCCCGCGCTGGCTGCTCTCAGTGCTCTAATAAGCCAGCTCGGATGCAGAGCTTTGATAGCTGTAAAGAATCTCAACACGACTGGGGCTGCAAAGCTGGGAAGAAGGATTTGATTAAAGCTTAAACCCATCTGAAACGCGTTCCCAGTTGTCAGAATTAGCTGGGCTTTGGCAGGGTCCAGGCGGTTTATTTGTTATTGGTTCCTGAAAGGCTCCTTTGCTGTTGGATTTATTTTGTAAGGGGGTGTTTTTTTTACACTCTTTATTGGTCCTTAAGGGTTATCAAATACCAGCATCTGTAGGGTTCATAATAGGCAGGAAAGAGCCAAGAGCTCTCCTGTCCTTGAGCAAATGTATTTCTGCCTTATTGAAAGACACGGCCCTTGCTCAATCCAAAACACCCTGGGTAGTGTTTTAGAATCGCTAACGGGGAGAATACATCACCCCTTGGGTTTATATTTTAATTTAACTGTGACAGACAGCCTTGCTCTGCAGATTGCTGTGGTCTCAGGTACTGTTAAGTGCTCTTTGTGAACGGTCTGTTCAATGGACAAGCTTCTAGTAGGGAAACACAGTTAAATTCCCTCTTGGAAAAGAGGGATTCACTGGGGCTTTTTAGCTTGGAGAAGAGGAAGCTGAGGGGGGGCCCCATTCATGTCTCTAAATCTGTGAGGGGTGGGTGTCAGGAGGATGGAGCCAGGCTCTGCTCAAGGGCATCTGGGGACAGGACAAGGGGCACTGGGTGCCAGCTGGACCAGAGCAGGTTCCCTCTCAATCTCAGCAGGACCTTCTTCCCAGGGAGGGTCCCGGAGCACTGGACCAGGCTGCCCAGGCGGGTTGTGGAGTCTCCTTCTCCGGTTCCAGAGGAGCAATGAGGCTGGGGAAGGGACTGGAGGGAGAGGCTGATGAGGAGAGCCTGGAGGACCTGGGGGGGTTCAGCCTGGAGAAGAGGAGACTCAGGGGGAGACCTTTTCCCTCTCTATACTCCCTGAAGGGAGGGTGCAGTCAGGTGGGGGTCAGGATCTTCTCCCAGGCACCCAGCACCAGGATGAGAGGGCAGGACCTGAAGCTGCCAGGGGAAGGTGAGGTTGGCTGTCAGGAAGCCCTTCCTCCTGGAAAGGGTGCTCAGAGCCTGGACTGGACTGCCCAGGGCAGGGGTGGAGTCCCCATGTCTGGAGGTGTTGAAGGACAGCCTGGCTGTGGCCCTGAGTGCCCTGGTGGAGCCATTGAGGTGCTGTTAGGTGCTGGGCTGTGCTGGTTGAGCTCAGAGGGCTTTTCCAGCCTCAGTCATTCCAGGATTCTGTACTTTACAGCCAGAAAGCAGAGCTGGACCTTCAAAAATCAACTCACAAGGAAACTAATTCTCCATCCACCAGTTACACTCTGAGGAAATCCCCATTCTCCATCACATTTTCCAGAGGTGGAAGCCCTACCCCAATCCCTGAGGATGTTCAGCATAAACCCCAGCCCTGACAATTAACAGGTTTTCCCTTTTCCATTCAGAAACTGCTGCAGCTGTGGCAGAGGCTGACGCCTCTTTTGACGTTGATGGTGCCTGACACAGCATTAATGTGTAGTCAGACATGAAAAACAATGCCAGTAGCATTGATTTGTTGTTCTCCAGGTTGGTTAAGCTCCTTCCTATTGAGGGAAGGGATTTAAATACAGTTTGGCAGGCTGGAGGGAATAAGTACAACCACGAGTTCTTGTTCCCACTGGTATTAATAGCAGAGCTGCTCCCGCTGCTTCCAGGGGGGTTTGGATGGGACCCTGATGATGCTAAGAAGGGATTTGTAGTTTCTCTTGCCCTGTGGTAGGTGTTAAGTGCTGCATCTGCTGTCCACACTCACACTTTGGCTTTAATTACAGTCTGTGAGGCCAAAGGCAGAGCTAGAGCTGAGCAGAGGTGTTAAACGCAGTCCCGGAAAGTAATGGGAATTATTGAGTGTTGTTTTTTCTCCTGCACTTGTTATCACCCCGTGGGGCTGTGCCCACACGAGCTGCTCAACTCCTAAAGTTCCTTAGGTTTTTCTGCTCCAGTTGGGAGTGAGGAAACCCTGTAACCTGGCTGCACTGGTGCTCCTGGGGATCAGATCTGCTGGGGCTCAGGTGCTGGTGGGAGCAGTGCGAATGAGGTTGAGTCTTGCTAATGCACTGCATCTGCTGGTGCTTGTTGGGGAAGGGTGGGGGACCTCCTTCAGACCTGATAAATCAGGGCTCCTTGCAGTTCCTGCCTTGCTGTTCCTCTGCGTGGTCCTCTGGCGGCTGGAGAGCAATCCTCAGGAGGCAAAACCCCAGGTGAGAAAGTTCTAGAGTGCTCCAGTAAGGATGGGGTCTGATGCCTGCTGTGGCCTCATGGCAGTGGTTGTTTCCCACTGTTGAGACCTGGTCTGTTCCTGGGAGAGAGGATGTGGTCTGAGTGGGATTGTCAGCTCCTCTGAGAGCTGGTGGTGTCCCAGAGCACATGGCAGAGGATTGTTGAGTGCGCCCTGATGCTGTGACCTGGGGGTCAGACTGGGTGCTGGGACCCTTAGGGCATCGGTAGTGGGATGTGTGTGCTGGAAGGCGTCGCTCCTGTTCCTGCTCAAGTAGGAGAACAAAGTAATCCTCGAGCAGGTTCATGTTGGGTGATGGATGCTTTCAGCTGCAGGGCTCTACTTGTCTGCCCTCAGCTTGGTGAGGCAGAGCCTGGCTCCTGCTTGGTGGGGGCACATCCCCATGTGATCAAGGAGCGATTTCAAGGGGTACTTCTGACTTGCACTGTGGGACTTGTTCCCCCCGGTCAGTAAAGGAGCTCTTTGGTGTCATGGGGGTTTCATTCTCGCCTCAATGTGATTTTGGAAGTGGTTGGTCATCCTAAAAACCTTCTGGGGTCGTTACAGCCGTATCAGTTGTGCTCTTCTGACCTCACAGCTTGTACTGCCCGTTATAAAACCTCTCTCGTGATGCATTTCACTTGAGTCTCTTTGTAGAGAGGACTCTCTCTGCTCATCTGTGGGGCTGTGAGGCGATGGGGAAAGCTGAAGGGACCCTTTAGCAGAGACCAGGCTGGGGAATATCTCGAAGCCTTCATGCAGAGAGTTACCCCTGTGTGGAGAAAGGAGGCTGCAGAAGGTCTGACTGTGGTGGTTTGGGATGGAGCGGGGGGGTTGTGTGGGCTTTCCTCACCCCGTGGTTTCATTACTGGGCTGTAGGCTGTTGAGCTCAGAGAGAGGGAGATTTGATCAAGTCACTCATCTCATTAATTTACTGGAAATGCTTGCTGATTCCAGTTGGGTCGCTGACTTTAATGCTCAGAGGGTGTAAGGTGGCAGCAGGGATGCCCTGTATCGTGTTTTGCTAGTCTAGGGATAACGTGATCCAGAGCTTTCTCTGAACTTCGTGCGTGCAGGGGGGTTCAGGTGCTGAGAGAAGCACTGGAAGCACCTCGTTGAAATTCCTCTCCAGCTACTGGAAGGAAGCAGATAAATCGTAAATAAACCTAAATGATGATCTGCCACCGTTGCAGTTCCCTCTGCCCACCTCACGCGGTAGAGAGACGCGGGTTGTAAATCCCAGCTCGTGTGGCTGCGTTCACAAGGCTGTTTGGGGCTGTATTTCAAACCCCTCACCTTTTATTCTCCATGGGGAAGGGTGCTCCTGGGTGAAGCTGGGGCAGAGAAAAAGGCAGCAAGCAGTCTGTCTAGATGATGAGCTCTGCGTGCTCGGAGGAGAATATTCCATGATGACCTAGAGAGGAGAAAAAGGATGGGGAGAAAACTCCTGTAAATCGGGGGTCCTCGTTCCCTCGGATAACACAGGGCACACGGAGACAGTAGCACAGCATGACTGAGGCTGGAAAAGCCCTCTGAGATCATCATGTCCAGCCTTTGACCTGGCATTACCACTTCAGCCAGACCAGGGCACTCAGGGCCACAGCCAGGCTGTCCTTCAACACCTCCAGACACGGGGACTCCCCCACTGCCCTGGGCAGTCCAGTCCAGGCTCTGAGCACCAGAGCTGAAGTGTTCAAGGCCAGACTGGCTGGGGCCTTGAGCACCCTGGTCTAAAGGGGGGTGTCCCTGCTCATGGTAGGGTGGTTGGAACTGGATGATCTTGAAGGACCCTTCCAACCTGAACCCATCTATGACTCTCCAGAGGTCTAATCCCTGTGTGGGCTCTGGCACTTGAAACCACAGTTTAGTGGCCATGATGTTGGACTTGATGATCTTGGAGGTCTCTTCCAACCTTCACAATGATTCTGATACTGAAGACAGCTCTATTTTCAGAAGAGATGCTGCTACTTTCCCTCCCCTTTTCCTTTGATGGTAGCACCTTTCCCAACCGATTGCATCCCAAACCCTTTCAGGGTGGGTTTGGGTTTTGTTGTTGGTTGGTTCTCCACTCTGCTTAGTCTGCTCTTGATGAGATGTGTTAAGCTTCTTGCTGATGGGGTGATGCTAGGCGGGGTACCCAGCTCAGGAAGGGTTTTCTCTGTGCCGTAATGGAGCTAATGGAGTAACTCTCGGGACAGCTGCGGGTACATCTGGTGTTAAACTACCGTTATTTAAACTTTATGATGCGAGAGACTGCCGGCTCTCCCGCTCGCAGCATATAAATTATGCCAATTGCTCGTGCACTTTTTCTAACCCTGGTTCCTCGTGAATTATGGATGATAGACAGGGCCAGGATTGGCTTTTAGTGGTCCCTCGTGGCCGCGTGTGTGCGCGCATCGAGCAGTCGTCAGCTCGGGGTGTGCAGTCAGGGGATGCATCATATCATCGGGGTTGTGACCAGGGAGCTGGTACCCTGAGCGTTAAGGGAATTAGAACATCTGAAGCCCCACAGGGATTTGGGGACAGGGTGGGTGCTTTCTCCTAAAAGAAGAAGGCTGGAAGGGTTGGTAGCTGCTAACTCTGGGTCACAAGTGGGGTTCTGAAAGGCAGCGTGATGCCCCCCTGTCCTTTCCCCCTCTTCTGGAGAACACTCCGTTGTGGAGATGAGAGCCTGTCTGTCAGCCCTCATCGTGGGGAGGAATAATAGCTCCTGGTTTTAATGAAAATATTATGATTGCCTTGCTTTGAAGTTTTTCCAGCCCTGCGCTTAGTTGACTGAAAGACTCTCATGTGGGTAAAGGAGCAGGTGTGAGTGGTGCAAATGAAAACCTCTCACTCAGGAGCTGATAGCCGCCCTCTGCAGCAGCTGCCAGTGGTGCTGGTTTGGTCTGGACTCCCCCCTCAGAAAGGCCAACCCTTCCCACAGCGTGTGGGGATCACTGAGCTTACGCAGAAGCAAAGCAGTGCTGCTCTCCAGATCATTCGTGCAGCATTTCGTGGCTGACGAGTGTCAGAGCAGTGGGGGCTGTGACCCTCTGCCATCCCACCCTGAGCTCCTGTTGTGCTGTTGGGATCCTGCATGGAATTGAAGGCTTGGTTCATATTTAAGGGAAAAAAAGCTGTGCTGCCCAAGCATTGATTTTCCAAGCACTTGCTTGTTAATCAAAGAGCCCTGAGGTTTTGCCCTTCGTTAGATGATCTTCAGGAGGGAAGTGCTGAGTGTTTGTGCGGGGTGAGGTCTGGCCTTGCTGGTGACACCAGGGATGCCCAGGGATGCAGGAGTTTGGGCAAAAGTTGGGTTTGGAGTGCAGGCAGCTGAGGTTAGAGCTGTGGAAATGGCTGGGTGGAAGAAGTTAGTCTGGTCAGGTATTGCTGGGGCAAAGAACCACTGAAAGCCAGAGAGGGACTTTTTCCAGTGGACTCTAGAGCTAGGACAAGGGGGATGGGCTCAAGCTAAAAGAGAGGAGACTGAGCTGAGATCTGAGGCAGAAACCCCTCCCTGTGAGGCTGCTGAGGCCCTGGAACAGGTTGCCCAGGGAGGCTGTGGCTGCTCCATCCCTGGCAGTGTCCAAGGCCAGGGTGGATGGGACTCTGGGCACTCTGCTCGGCTGAGAGGTGTCGCTGCCCATGGCAGGGGGTTGGCACTGGGGGAGCTCTGAGCTCCCTTCCAACCCAACCCATTCCATGAGGGGATGAAGCCTCCCCTCATGTGGGGATATAATGTGGCCATATAGATGCTTCTGTAGGTCCTGCCCAGCCCTGCTGATGGCTGTGGGTCTGGTGCTTGGGTTCACAGCAGCTGCTGGTGTTTATAATACCCCGGGTAAACTGTTTGCACGTGTAATTACAAGGGCTTATTAATGCTAAACATTGTATTACAAACACAGATTGCAAATAACCCCTTTACAAGGCGACTAAATCACTGCTTTAAAAATGGCTGCAACCTTATTAGAGTCTTGGCTTCCAATTTGTGCTGTCAGAGCTTGGTTTTCGACAGTATCTCCTTAATTTATGCCACCCAAGCTGTATTTTCTTCAGGTTTTTCCCTTATTGATGCCATCAAAGCTTTTCTTTTCCCCCCTTGAATTTTCATTAATTCACCCCATCAAATCTTTGTTTTCTTTACTATTTCCTTAATAATTGACAGAATCCTTAGGGATTGGAAAGGACCTCAAAAGATCACCCACTCCACTCCCCCTGCCACAGCAGGATCACCCAGACCCAGTGGCACAGGAACACAGCCAGGCAGGGCTGGAACGTCTGCAGAGAAGGAGACTCCACAGCCCCCCTGGGCAGCCTGGTCCAGTGCTCCAGGACCCTCCCTGGGAAGAAGGTCCTGCTGAGACTGAGAGGGAACCTCCTCTGTTCCAGCTGGCACCCAGTGCCCCTTGTCCTGTCCCCAGATGCCCTTGAGCAGAGCCTGGCTCCATCCTCCTGACACCCACCCCTCACAGATTGAGAGACAGCAATGAGGTCCCCCCTCAGCCTCCTCTTCTCCCAGCTCCCTCAGCCTTTCCTCAGCAGGGAGCTG
>VZRI01008742.1:73074-102276 GCA_013397515.1 Upupa epops | reverse complement strand
CAGAGCACATTGCTGGCTCAGATTCCTCCTGCTGTCATTTACTCAATCGGAGCTTTGTTTGCTTTAGTACTTGATTTTTCCTGGTGTCATCTTTTCTTTCTCTGCTGCTGTTCCTGATATCCAGGCACATCCAGAGCATCCCCAGTAAGAGCTACTCTCCTAAAAATCCTCTGGAATCTCTTCCAGAGGATCAAGCAAGGTCACTTCCAGTTTGTACAGTTGTGTGTTCTGAGATGCTTTGAACATCAGCAGCTCATTAAGACAGGAGAGAGCTGGCCCTGCTCTTCACCACAAAGAGCATCCCCAGGACACTTCGTGAGCACAAACCTCTCTGAAGGAAACCACTTAATCCTTGGCTGAGCAAATGCGATGCTCGTGGTGCGGAGCTTTGTTGTGTGCTATGATCTGATTGAGATTTAATGCATTCTGCCGCGTCCCTGCCGTGGACTCCCTTTGGACCGAGCGCTGCAGAGCTCTGTGTTAGCAGCTTCCTTTGCTCAGCCCGGGTTGATGCCTTCTAGGATATTTCAGGCGTTTATTTAGGTTGAGCGTGTGAGGTCGTTGTGCTGGGAAGGATGAATGAGGAGGGGAAGAACAGCAGCTTTTGTTTTCCTTTCAACAAGCAATATTTGCTTTAAGCAAAAGCATGCACTCGAGTCTCTGCTTCTCCCGTCCCTCTCCTGAGGAGCTCTGGGTTCCCACTAGCTGTGTTAAATACATCTGCATCTCACGCGATGGCAGTGGGAATCACCAGCACAAACCTGGATCCACTGGGAGGAGGTCTCAGCCAGGATTTTTCAGCACAGTAGCTCTGGCAGAGGTGGCCCAGTGAGGGGGTTTGAGCCTGCAAAGCCTTTGGAGGCTCCCAGCTCCTGACCCGGGTGGTTGCCCATTCCTTGTGAACCAGAAAGTGCATTTTCTGTTCATCCTGAACTCTGCTTCTGGGAGTCTGAGCCCTGTTTCTGGTGGAGAAGCAGTGCTCTTGCCCTGTGCCAGGCATTGGGGAGGCCTCCCCTCAAGTCCTGGGGGCAGTGCTGAGTCCCTCACTTAGAGATTGAAGGGCTGGAACAGGTGCAGAGGAGCAATGAGGCTGGGGAAGGGACTGGAGGGAAAGGCTGATGAGGAGAGGCTGAGGGAGCTGGGGGGGTTCAGCCTGGAGGAGAGGAGACTCGGGGGGACCTTCTTCCTCTCCCCAGATCCCTGAAGTGAGGTTGCAGTCAGGTGGGGGTCAGGCTCCCTGGCACCCAGCACCAGGATGAGAGGGCAGGACCTGGAGCTGCCAGGGGAAGGGTTAGGTTGGATGTTGGGAAGCCTTTCCTCCTGGAAAGGGTGCTCAGAGCCTGGACTGGACTGCCCAGGGCAGTGGGGGAGTCCCTGTGTCTGGAGGTGTTGAAGGACAGCCTGGCTGTGGCCCTGAGTGCCCTGGGGTGGCTACAGGGGTGCTGTGAGGTGCTGGGCTGGAGGAGCCAGCCTCTATCATTCTGTAATCTGTAGTTTTTCATCCATTTCAACTGCTGTAGTGGGAGCTGTTGAGACAGTGAAGATCGTAATGTGAACTTTTGGGGAACTGTGTGAGTTCACAACTGCTCCTGCCATCGCGCACGGAGAGCAGTTGTCTTTGTTCTTATTTTTGTCCCCGTTTTCTTCCCCTTCCCCTCCTTCCCAGCTGGTCATTCACTCCATTTCACAGCAAGACCGCGGGGATATCTTTCCATTGACAGCTTCCACTGTCTTCCCTCCTCTCCCAGATGGGCACTGTGCGTGTTCTTCCACCTGAGTAACCCGAAGGCAGCCGTTTAGTGCCTGTGCGTCGCCTTGGAGCCAGTAAATCACCCTCCGCCATCCCTGAGGAGACCTGCTCTGCAAAGGCAGCTCCCGTTGGTGTCGGTGAGGATTGTGAATGGGTAGAGTTGGCAGCTCTGGTCGGTAGTTTATCCACAGACAAACATTTCCATGGAGAAGAGTGGCTTTTGGATCCAAAGCTGCGCTCGTAACACCGTGCAGAAAGTGTTTAGACAGTTAGGAACGTTTGCTCGATCCCTTGGACGACCCCATCTCATCGCTGCTCTGAAGTCGTTTGAGTCCCCTCATGCTGGGTGTTAATAGGGCCGGGGGTGGTGGAACTCAGGCACAGCACCGGGGCACTCAGAAACATAAAAACTGAGTTCTCTCCTGCCTTCTCCTTCCCTATAGAGAAAATGGGACCTATTAGTACCGAGAGCTTTGGCAAGATGGTGTTTGCAGCCCAGGGTTGGAAAACAGCTGCTGTCCCCCGTGTGCTGTTGAGCACAGGGCTTCACTTTTCACTGCTGCCAGTAATCCTGTTTACTGTGAGCACAAGCTATCAGCTGGATTTTGCCTGCTGGCTGTGTTTTTTCCCATTTCAAATGAGTTCAGGTCGCTTCCTGCTGCTGGAGCTGCACATAGTGAAGTGAGGACATGAGCGGGGCTGCGTGGTCCAGCCATGGCCACTTCAGCAGCTGTGGGTACAACCAGCCTGTTCTGATCCACAGACCGATGTGAGGAGCCAGGGTGGAGGCGAATAAACACCTTTTGTGTCCCTAAAGCAAATGTTTTTGCAAGTGAGCTTCTCCTCTGGCTACTCCAGCCCATCCCTGTGTTGCCCCTTGTGTGTTTCCTGTGCAGGCTCCTGTATCTTAGAATGCTTAGGGATCAGGACCTTGAAGGATCATCCAGTCCAGTCCCTCTGCCACAGCAGGATCCCCCAGACCCAGTGGCACAGGAACACAGCCAGGCAGGGCTGGAACGTCTGCAGAGGAGACTCCACAGCCCCCCTGGGCAGCCTGGTCCAGTGCTCCAGGACCCTCCCTGGGAAGAAGGTCCTGCTGAGATTGAGAGGGAACCTCCTCTGCTCCAGCTGGCACCCAGTGCCCCTTCTCCTGTCCCCAGATGCCCTTGAGCAGAGCCTGGCTCCATCCTCCAGACACCCACCCCTCCCAGATTTAGAGCCAGGAATGAGGTCCCCCCTCAGCCTCCTCTGCTCCCAGCTCCAGAGCCCCAGCTCCCTCAGCCTTTCCTCATCAGGGAGCTGTGCTGGGGTTTTGATCAGTTGTTGCTTGGTTTTATCTCTGTGTTCTAAGGGAAGGCAGTGAATGCACCTCTTCCTGCTTTACATCTGTCCTTCTGGACTCTGCTCTGTTCAGGGTGTCTGGGCCCGGGTGAATGAGGGGAGTGAGAGCACCTCAGGTGCAGGCTGCTGGCTGTGTTCAACAGCAAGACAAGCCCTGGCTGGAATTAGGGCAGCTTTGCAGTTCCTGAAGGGGGCTACAGGAAGGATAGAGAGGGACATCTAAGCAACACCTCCAGGCACAGGGCATCCCCCACTGCCCTGGATACCCTCAGAGCCAGTTTGAACAGGATCTGAGGTCCTGAAGGCTTTTCACTCTCAAAATACCTCTTTAGTTTTCACTTGCCTGCCTTCTTTCAATCACCTAGACCTCTTCCATCAGGTAACCTCATGTTAAAACAGCGGGATTAATGGGCTGGGATGGGCTGGAATAGCGTTAATTCTCCCGACCTCCTTTGTAGAAGGGGTGAACTAACAGCTGGGAGGACAAGCGGAGATAAAGTTCCTGAAGGGGGCTTAATTTGGGAGCTGAGGATGTTGATGCAGAGAGTGCTGACTGCACGGGAGGAGGTGGCAGGTCTGGCAAAGGAAGGGGGGGAAGGATGTGTACTGGTTGATCTCAGGAAGAGCCCCTCATATCGGGTACTCGGGAGCAGGGTTGTTAGTCAAGCTGTCTTAAGAAGGAGTTAAATCCTCAATCACAGTCAGGGTCATTTCCTTTATTGATGAGTAAGTAACATCCTCAGGAAGGGGGTGAGAAGTAGATGCTCCCTGAGGACGCAGCCTCAGAAGGCTTGGTATTCACTACAGGCTCTTTGCTGGCAGAGACCAAAATGTCAAGGTGTTGTCCTGCACGAGATGGTTTCTGAGGGTTGACACTGGCCCCGGGCAGTGAAATAGAGGTGTTTCCATGAGCTGGAGTGTAGGATGCTCTACAAATAGAACATGAAACCAGTGGAGATTGCAAAATGAGCAGGAGGTGCAGGAGAGCTGGACGTGACTCCCTATTTCTGAGTCTTGGAAAAGGTCTTCATTAAGGATAACAGAACAGGAAAGGGGAATGCAAATGGGTATCGATCGGCGTTGAGTTGTGTCAGTGGTTCAGGCTGGCTTTGAGCTCACGGGGCGTTTGCTGCTCCCTCCTGCTGAGTTAAAGCTTGGAGACCCCGTGGTCTCTGTTACTAGGGCACGGGGAGTTGCTGGGGAGCATCGATAGTGGGGTATTTCGGGGGGGTGTTGTGTTTAACGTGTTTGGTGCTGTTGCAAAGAAGCACTTTGAACTGAATGCTCTTGGATCCTGACGGAGTGATTCTGAACATCACCCAAGTAGCATTGTGTGATGCCTCCAGTGCTGGTTTGGGCTCCTTGGTGCAAGACACTGATGGGCTGGAGTGGGTCCAGAGAAGGGCAGCTGGGGTGGGGAAGGGTCTGGAGAACAGAGGAGCAGTGGAAGGAGCCTGGGGCTGGTTAGGGTGGAGAAAAGGAGACTAAGCAGAGACCTTAGTGCTGTCTGCAGTGGACTGACAGGAGTGTGGAGAGAGGTGAGGATTGGACTCTTCTCACTAGGAACAAGAAGAATCAGCCTGATAGGAAGAGGTTTAAGCTCAGCAAATGAGGCATCATTTTTTGTGTTCAGGGAAGGGTTTGGTTCATGTGATGGTCAGAAATAGTTGGGTCTTTTCCTCTTCAAAAAACCAGACAGAACACGTAGAGTTGTCTTTTTAAATGTTTCTGGGAGATTGTCCCAGCGGCCTCAAAGAATCTTGAACTGGAAAATGACCAAGCCAGGTTGCCCAAGGCAGCTGTGGCTGCCCCATCCCTGGCAGTGTTGAAGGCCAGGTTGGCTGGGGCTCTGAGTACCCTGCTCTAGTCAAGATGTCCCTGCCTGTGCAGGGGGGTTGGAACTGGGTGATCTTTAAGGTCCCTTCCAACCTTGGCCATTTGATGACTGTGTGTGTCTGGTGGGGGTTGTTGGCTGGAGTCCCCTGTACTGTTCCAACACAGACAGTGATGGGAGATGCTTATTGCTTTCTCCTCTGTGTCCTACTTTCACCTTCTCTGGGGTCTGCTTTACCACAGAAAGGTCACTGTGTGTTCAGGAATCATCATGGATTATGGTTTCCCAGAATTACTTCCTTTACCTGGAAGGAAGTCACTCTCCACATCAGCTGCTGCAGTGTGTGCTCAGGTCAAGCTGTAGATTGATTATAAAATAGGCAGAATATCCTGCTGAGCCCTACGGGTGACCTGCAGGTCGCCTGTGCTGCTCTTGGAGACTACAGTGGGATCGTAGGCAACAGCTGAGAAGCCTTTCTGTTACACTGTACTGGCCAGTGACTCCAGGATCTGGTGTTCCACAGGCTTTCACCTTGTCCCTGTGTTATTTGCCTTTGCAAAGCTGAACCACAAATAGGGGAGTGAAAGAACCATCGAGGTTGGAAAAGACCTTCAAGATCATCATGTCCAACCATCCACTACAGCCCCCATCTCCTAAACACCCTGGCTGCACGTTTGTTGAACCCCTCCAGGGATGGTGCATCTTCCCCTTCCCTCGGCAGCCAGCCCGAGCTGATCCATTGCTGCAGGCTCCTTCCATGGCTTTCTGTCTCCCTTTGCGTGCGACACGTTTCTGCTGGCTTGAAATGAAGTGATTGATGTAGGATGACAAGAGAGGGGGGGATGCAAGCGGGTGACCAAACAACTTTGTGATATGGAGTCAGCAAGATGATGCTTCTAGCCATTACTCCTCTTGCTGAGGAATGGCTGGAAACTGATTTATAAGAGCGGCCTCTCCTCTGCATCCCAACACAGACCTAATCCATCCTCCTTCAGAGGCTGCGTGATTGTAATTCTCCCCATAATGGACCTGTTTGGCTCTTGCCTCACACTTCTGTTACCCGGTAACGCTGCTGCGCTCGTAATCTATGAGGCTCTAAGGCATCTAGCTGGGAAAACATCAATGAAATGTCTTGGGGGAAAAAAGAAATAGGGGAAAAAAATGGGAAAAGACACGTTGCAACCTCAACAGTTTCCAGCAGGAAGTTTTATGCTGATTTAGAAACACAGAAACGCTGCTGATCCTGCTGCCGGGGCTGCCTCCTCCATCACCTAGAGTAGCCGTGAGTCAAACACAGGTTGTGCTTCACCCATGAGTGAAAACCAGCTGAGTACCTGCACTGACAGAAACCCCACTGCAGCCAAAGAGCTCACTAGGGTGCTTTTATTGTTATTTCTCTGTCCTCATTCATTTGAGAAGGAAAACTGGGCTGGATAGGGGTCTGGAGAGCAGGGCTGATGGGGAGAGGCTGAGGGAGCTGGGGCTGCTCAGCCTGGAGAAGAGGAGGCTGAGGGGAGAGCTCACTGCTCTCCACAAGTGTCTGAAGGGGAGTTAGACTGAGGTGGGGGTTAGAGTGAGGCAGGTGTTGGCCTCTTCTCCCCAGGGACTGGCGATAGGAGCAGAGGAACTGGGGTCAGGCTGTGCCAAGGGAGGGTCAGATGGGTTCTGAGGGAAAACTTCTTCCCAGATAGAGTAGGGGGAGGCTTTGGCACAGGGAGGGGGTGAAGGCACCATCCCTGGAGAGGTTCAACAGCTGGGCAGCCAGGGGGGTTGAGGAGCTGGGGTTGTAGGGCAGACAGTTGGACTTGATGATCTTGAAGGTCTTTTCCAGCCTTGATGGTTCTCTGGTGATGATTCTCAGTGCTTGAGCCATGAGAACAGAGTGAGCTGCTCTCTCTCAATCCATCTTGCATTGTGCTTTCCCCCAGCTTTGAAAGCACTTTCCAGGATGCAGTTTCATTTAAGGGTTCGAAGGGGCCATGTGCTCCTCTTAAAGAAAAGGAAACACCAGTGGAAGTGCTGACACAGGCATCGCTGTGGTGGTGCTGAGGTCTCTGTAATCCGTCATCTTGAAACCTCTTGCAGTAGTAAACTTGTAGAGTTTAGTACAAGTCAGAATAATTGATTTATTTCACTCTGTATTTTCTCTCTATTTTTTTTGTAGTATTCTCTATTTTTTTTATTTTTTCCTCTAATTTTTTGTATTTTTTCCTCTAACTTTTTGTATTTTTTCCTCTAATTTTTTTGTATTTTTTCTCTAATCTTTTTGTATTTCTCTATTCTTTTGTAATTTTTCCCCTAATTCTTTTGTAATTTTTTCCCCTAATTTTTTTGTGTTTTTCCCCTAATTTTTTTGTGTTTTTCCCCTAATTTTTTTGTATTTTTTCCCCTATTCTTTTGTATTTTTTCCCCTAATTTTTTTGTATTTTTTCCCCTAATTTTTTTGTGTTTTTCCCCTAATTTTTTTGTGTTTTTTCCTCTTCTATTTTCTGTGGTTTTGATAGTCCCCCCCCTTTTAATTTTTTCCCCTCTGTTTTTTCCCCCTCTATTAATTTTTCTCTAAGAGGAGAACTCAAAATGAAAGGAATAATGAGAGTTCTGTAATGAACTTCCTTATCTATTCCTTTTCTTTCAAAAACAACCATCAGACTGATGTTTGAGACAAAGCTGACGATGACTCTTTCCTCCTTGAGCCCTGTAAACCAACGCCCTGAGAGAGAAAAGAGCTAGGAATCTGGGAACACCCAGTGTTCTCTAGTCTGCAGGAACAGTTGGGCTGGGGGAGATGGAGTGGGTGCAGTTGTTTCCTGATGGGTGGCAATGAGTCAAACGGCATAGGAAGGCTCTAGCAGGGTGATTGGGCTGGATGATCATCCTTCTCACCTCAAGCACTGAAGCATTGAGTGGTTCCTGTGAGACCATACAATACCCCTCTGATGGGGGTTGGCCATCTTTTGTCCTTGGACCACTGCTAACTGGTGCTGTTAACTCATGACCACTGGTGTGATGAGTGATGGCCATGCCCGGCCGCCTGCAGCTCTACCATGGTCCAGTACCCTTGGGTTATCCTCCAAGGAGAAGTGGTCACAGTGAGGGTAGAGGCTTTAGAATCAGATGTTGAGAAGTAGGTGGAAGTGGGAGATGGCTGCTGCGTGCCAAGGAGGTGTGGGGGGCTCTGCGTTCACACTGAGCTCTGACTCCAGAGGATGGAGGAGCCAAGGGAGCATCTTGGGTGGTGTCATGAGGGGAAGAGGAGCGAGCAGAAGGCAGTGTGCGGGGAAGGATGTGAAGGTGACTAATGCAGAGCTAATAGCTCTGCTGGTAATGTGAGAGGAGAAGTGGCCAGGAAAGGAAGGCAAGTCATCTCTAGTTACCTCGCTATTGGATTTGCACCTCCTCGTAGCCTCTGCCATGAAAATGTCATTGAAGGAAGAGCAGAAGGATGCATGACAGAGTTATTGATTTCCTATGCCTTTTATAGGAGCCCATAGAGTGCTTGGGCTTGCTGTGCTGGTCAGAGGATAAAAGGGCAATGAAAACAAGGAAAAGAGGAGCGAGGCTGGTTCTGAGATAAAGAGTGAAGGAACAGGGCAGGCAGAAGATTGATGAGAGAGATTAAAGACAGCAAGACTCTGGAGCAGTGACCCGTGAGATTTCATTGCTTTCCTTCAGAAGAGAGAGCTTTTCAGACACAGACTTTACCAAAGCAACCAAAGTATTAATGGGATCTGGTTGTTCTGGATCTGGAGAGTCGCTGAGATCGTTAAGGATCGAGTAGAATCTGTGTGTGGGCACACTCTGGCTACTGTGTGTGGTTCATTGGGCTACTCTCAGTGCTGTAAATATGGATGGACAAGAGAATTAAATTTCCCTGATGAGGAAAGGCTGAAGGAGCTGGGAGAAGAGGAGGCTGAGGGGGGACCTCATTCCTGTCTCTAAATGTGTGAGGGGTGGGTGTCAGGAGGATGGAGCCAGGCTCTGCTCAAGGGCATCTGGGGACAGGACAAGGGGCACTGGGTGCCAGCTGGAACAGAGGAGGTTCCCTCTCACTCTCAGCAGGACCTTCTTCACAGGGAGGGTCCCAGAGCCCTGGACCAGGCTGCCCAGGGGGGTTGTGGAGTCTCCTGCTCTGCAGACGTTCCAGCCCCGCCTGGCTGTGGTCCTGTGCCACTTGGTCTGGGTGACCCTGCAGTGGCAGGGGGATTGGACTGGATGATTTTTTCAGGTCCCTTCCCATCCCTAAGGATTCTATTAACAGTAAACCTTACAGATCATGCAGGGAGTGTGCTGGTCATCTGCTAGAGATGCTGTAGTCATTGCTAAGAACCAACAGGTCATCTGCCCTTGTGCTATTTCTTGACTTGGAGGCTGTGGCACCTGCTCCCCATCTTGCCCAGCGTGGTGCCAGCAGGAGCCGTGCAGTGGTCCTGCAGCTTTAGCTCTGTGCCGGTACTCGGTGCGCAGCAGTCCTGGGCTGAAACGGCCTTCACTCTGCGGTACCTGTCACAGCTACCTTCGACTAAATATTTAATACAGAGCAATTTTATGAATTGCCTCGTCGGTAGCTCTTCCAAGAAGAGAACAATCAAGCAAATCGTGCGTGGTAGAGTTTCATGACAGGGACTGAAATATATGGTCTCGTGTAGGGGCTGGTGTTGCTGTCTCGGTAGCGTGCCTCGGTGCTTTATGTGCTCGGGTCTTTTGATTCCTACGTGTCTGTTGCCTTTCTTTTCATGTTAGTCCCCTCACAGGCCACGAGACCATCCAAAAAATTGTGGAAGAAGCTTTTGATCTTATAATGGTTAAATAGATTTGAAATGGAACAAAATGAGGCTGATTACAGCAGGGTACTGAAGTTACCTTGAAAAGGCGTTTGAAATTGCAAGCATCATCTCTAATGGATTTCACAGCCCTAACAGACGGAGCAAGTGACATGAATCCCTGTTTTCAGATGTAGAAATGCATATAGGAAAATTTTCCCCGTGGTTTTTGAGTGCTTCACAGAATCACAGAACGATCCTGGGTGGAAAGGAGCTCCCAGATGCCCCAGTGCAACCATCCCCACCCCAACAAAACCCCNTCCCCTGCCTCAGCTGCAGAGCAGTGCCCCTGCTGCTGTCAGCAGGCACCAAGGAGCAGATCCCAGCAGCCATCCCTCCACAGCCTCCCTTCAGGGAGCTGGAGAGGGCAGGGAGGTCCCCCCTCAGCCTCCTCTTCTCCAAACTCCCCCTGCCCAGCTCCCTCAGCCTCTTCTCACACGACTGGTTCTCTCAACCCCTCCTGAGCTGGGTAGCTCTGCTCTGGAGCCGTTCCAGCATCTCCCTGTCTCTCCTCTCATGAGGGGCCCAGATCTGAACCCAGGACTTGAGAGGAGGCCTCCCAAGGGCACGAGAACTCCCTTTCTCCTGCTGCCCATGCTCTTTCTCATCCAGGCCAGGATGCTGTTGACCTTCTTGGCCACCTGAGCACCCCGTGGCTCCTATGAAGCCAGCTCCCTCAGTGTTATCTGCAGAACAGCTGCGTGTCGGTACTGGGCTTTGGTCGAGCGATTCCGTTTTGGTTGTACTTGAAGTTCTCTAGGTGTTGGTGCCATCAGGGCGTGACGATCACAATCCTCCTTTCCCGAGGAGATTTTCCTTTCCCCTGGTATTTTGTTTGTTCAACTCTGCAAGAATCCCTCTGAAATAAGCCGGGAAAGCTTCCTAGTTTGTATTCCGAGGAGGTTCTACCTGTCACCCTGCCTTCTGTTTCATGGCGAGCATCTAAATTAGTAAAAATGACTTTTTCTGTCCTCCTCTTCCAAGGCTGATGAGTCCCTCTCCATCCCGCTCAGAGACGTGCGCGCACATCCGCGCTCGCTTATCTCCTGTGCCTTGAAAGAAAACAGCTTGCGTGTGCAGCACACTTGAAGCACATCGTGTTTTCTCTATTATTCTCCAGGCTAAGGCACTGCCTCTGCTTCAGGAAAATAAATAAAGCCCAGTCCTGACGGCTACTAACGGAGATAACCAATGTGCCAGGGCCGTGCCCCTGTGCCGGGTGCTCTCCATGTTCTGCACCTGAGGGAGTCATGAAGCAACTTATTATGAACCTCCTGCTTTGTGTTTCCTTTCTGATCTTTATTGAGGTGCTGACAGCGTGCATGGAGCCCGTGTTGGGCTAACCCAGCCGTGGCCAGGGGCTGCAGCTATGCGGCTCCACTTAGAGAATCCTTAGGGATGGGAAGGGACCTGGAAAGATCAGCCAGTCCAATCTTCCTCCCACAGAAAGATCACCCAGACCAAGATGCACAGGATCACAGCCAGGCAGATCTTGAATGTCTCCAGAGAAGGAGACTCCACAACCCCTCTAGGAATTAGAATCATAGAATCCTTAGGGATGGGAAGGGACCTGGAAAGATCATCCAGTCCAATCCCCCTGACCAAGTCGCACAGGAACGTATCTTCTCTTGCTTCCAACCCTAGGTTTAAGGCAGTGAACTGCAGCATCTCCTTTGTTTTGGAAGCTAAAGGGGTGTTGTGGTGAGTGAAGGGTATGGGAAGAGCCTACTCATGCAGAGTCTGAACACAGGCAGAGCAGGGTGCACCCTGTGTGTGAGGGAATGCAGGTGTTGTGTAGAATAGTTTAGGTTGGAAAAGAGCTGTAAGATTGGAGTCCAGCTCTGTCCCAGCACTACCAGGTCCCTACCAACCCCTGTCTCTCACCCCACATCTCCATGGCTTTGCAAGGTGTCCAAGGATGGAGGGTTCCCCCTGCTGTCCTGGACTGCTTGGGTCAGGTCTGGGGAACTCCTGTTGGGGAGGACCTCTTCCTCAGTGCCAACCTCAGCCTCCCCTGGGGCTACTTGAGGCTGTTTCCTCTCCTCCTGTTGCTTATACATTGAGAAGAGGCTGCCTGCCACCTTGCTCCAACCTCCAGACTTTCAGGGAGCTGTGGATAGTGTGAAGGTCTCCCCTGAGCCTCCTTTGCTCATGTTAACCCCTACCCAGTTCCCTTTCTGCTTCTTGCACTCCAGCTCCATTGCCCTTCTCTGCCCCTGCTCCAGCCCCTCAGAGTCCTTCTATGTGTGAGGAACCCAAAACTGACCCCAGGATTGGCGGTGGTGGCCTCGCCAGTGCCCAGTGCTGCAGTAACCACTGATCACTATGATATTTTCTCCTGTAGAGGATGGTTTCATGTAGAAATATGTTGGAAAACTGATGTGAAGCTGTGGAGGAATAACTCGTGATGTGTTACCTTAGCAGGAGCAGCCAGCTAAGCTTAGAGATGAATATTTTTATCACGGTACAGAGGACTTTATGTTATTTTTATTCTGTTGCAGCATTCCCAGCATTGCATTTGAAAGGCTTTGGTGTGGAAGCTTCCAGTTTCAGTTCTACCAGTCTCCAGTGCCCTGTAATTCAAGTTTCCAGTTCTAGCTCCAATCCTGATGTGATAGAATCATAGAATCCTCATGGCTGGAAAGGTTTGCTTGATGATCTTGAAGGGCTCTTCTAGCTGGAACTGCTGTATGATTCTATAACCTCCAGGATCACCCAGCCCAGCCCTCATCCCAGCATCTCCCCAACCCCCAGACCATGGCCTCAAGTGCTCTAGCTACTCCTTTGTTAAACCCCTCCAGGGATGGGGACTCTGTTGCCTCCCTGGGTGGTGCATTCCAGGTTAGTAGCAGCAGTCTGGACTGCAGCAGTAGAACTGGATGTCTCTCTGCCCACAGGAGCTCACAGTGACTGCATGCAGGCTGTCTTTGCAGGTGTGAATGCAGACACATGCCTGCAGTGCGTAAGCGTCTTGTCCAGGGTAGTGATGTGACGGAGCTCTTGGGTTTGGGTGTTGGGCATCTGTGCGATGGGTTTGTCTGCTTGGTCTTAATTGAAGTCAGTGCTAGCTGAGAACCCAACCTTCCCTTGAACCCTTAGGGAGATCTGCTGTAGTACGGAATAGGGTTGTGTTTAGGAGCCTGTGAGCCTTCTCCTCAGTGATGTTGATCAAGATGGAANCCAACCCCCAGACCATGGCCTCAAGTGCTCTAGCTACTCCTTTGTTAAACCCCTCCAGGGATGGGGACTCTGTTGCCTCCCTGGGTGGTGCGTTCCAGGTTAGTAGCAAGAGGATGTCTGAGATGCAGCAGTAGAACTGGATGTCTCTCTGCCCACAGGAGCTCACAGTGACTGCATGCAGGCTGTCTTTGCAGGTGTGAATGCAGACACATGCCTGCAGTGCGTAAGCGTCTTGTCCAGGGTAGTGATGTGACGGAGCTCTTGGGTTTGGGTGTTGGGCATCTGTGCGATGGGTTTGTCTGCTTGGTCTTAATTGAAGTCAGTGCTTGCTGAGAACCCTTAGGGAGATCTGCTGAAGTACAGAATAGGGTTGTGTTTAGGAGCCTGTGAGCCTTCTCCTCAGTGATGCTGATCAAGATGGAAAGGGTGAGTGTCAGGAGGAAGCAGCCAGGTTCTGCTCAGTGGCACCCAGTGATGGGACAAGGGGCACCGGGTGTCAGCTGGAACAGAGGAGGTTCCACATCAAGAGGAGAAGCAATTTTTTCCCAGTGCCAGGGCTCTGGCAGGGGCTGCCCAGGGGGGTTGTGGAGTCTCCTTCTCTGGAGATGTTTCAAACCCACCTGGGCTGTTCCTGTGCCACTGGATCTAGGGGCTCCTGCTGTGGCAGGGGCATTGGCCTGGATGATCATTCAAGCTCCCTTCCAATCCCTAACTCTCCGTGATCTGTACCCTATTTAGTGATGTGTAAAAGATAGATGGGGGCTCTATCTTTGCAGCCTCTGGCTGCTCATTAGTTCCTGTGGCAATAAAGTCTTCCTTTTCTTATTAAAGCCTTGCGCTGAGGTGAAGGCAGCCTGTGAACCAGCCCCCTGAGATTCCTGAGCTCTGTCATTTCACTCCCTGCCCCAAGCATTGTCTGTTTTCCACCGGCTCCCAAATTCCTTAGGGACACTTTTCAAAGTCAAGGGTTTTCCTGGGTGTGTGAGAACGGTCTCCCTCTCCCATCCTTCTGCCTTTAACACAGTCCAGCAGCCCTAGGTAAACTTCATTAGTGTTGGAAAGGGGCTTGTTTGCGGAGATGATCAGGTTCTAACCGAAGCAAATGGCTTTCCGTGCAGCTAATAAATGAAATAAATTAAACTCATGTCTCTCTTCCACGCCGTACAGTGTCGCCTGCAAAGGCTGAGGGCAGTTAGCTGGTAGTTTCACTTGATTACCTCTCCCATTTCTGTTTGTAATCATCCTTGTGGGAGCGGGCAACTCAGTCACTTGACGAAGAACCAGCAGTGATGGGTGAGTTCCATGGGGCTGAGCCCCACAGCAGTGGCCATCCTGGCTCAGCCGCCTGCTGGTGGGACTAGCAGTGGGGGAAAACCCCTTCGTGTGGTGTGTGGGGCTGCTCTGGACGAGTGAGTTACTTGCATTAAAACCACAGGTGCTTTTAGAGGCAAATACCCCCTTTCCCTTTATGTTTCTCACCCTTCCTGGGTGGAGGGTCCCTGTGGGCAGCTGGAGTTCTTCAAAGGGTTATGCAAACAGTGCTGGAATTAAAGAGCTGCGATTAGTGGGCTCAGATTCTGGCAATGACACCCCGTGTTAACCCTCTGCTGCGGACAGATTGCAGAGAGCTTGAGCTGGTGGAAGCACATCAGGATTCCTGAACACAGGAATCAGCCCTTGCTGGCTGTTTCTCTTACCCAGCTTCAGTCTGATGAGACTGGAGACCTCCATCTGGCATCACAGAACAAACCAGAGAGAAATGCAGCAAACGGAGCATGAACTTGGGCAGGCGGGCTGGGATTTTTCCATCAGAACCTGGCCAACGTAGAATACCCCAGCATCCTGGCCTTTCCTTTTCTAATAAGCTTTCCCAAATCTTGGATGGGTCATTTAAAAACCTGGTGATCCTAGAGGTCTTCTTGGAGAAGACCTTAATGATTCTGTTATTTCACAGGGGCTGGCAAAGCCCTCTGAGCTCCTCCAGCCCAGCACCTAACAGCACCCCAGTGGCCACCCCAGGGCACTCAGGGCTACAGCCAGGCTGTCCTTCAACACCTCCAGACACAGGGACTCCCCCACTGCCCTGGGCAGTCCAGTCCAGGCTCTGAGCACCCTTTCCAGGAGGAAGGGCTTCCTAACAGCCAACCTAACCCTCCCCTGGCAGCTTCAGCCCCTACCCTCTCGTTCTGGTGCTGGGTGCCTGGGAGAAGAGCCTGACCCCCACCTGACTGCACCCTCCCTTCAGGGAGTTGGAGAGCGGGAGAAGGTCCCCCCCGAGTCTCCCCTTCTGCAGGCTGAACCCCCCCAGCACCCTCAGCCTCTCCTCATCAGCCTTTCCCTCCAGCCCCTTCCCCAGCCTCGTTGCTCCTCTGCACCTGCTCCAGCTGCCTGGACTGGGACCTGATACCTTAAATCAGAGCAACCCAAGGAGGCAGGAGTAACCTTCAGTGAGATGCTTGTTGCTGCCTTCAGCGACCAATTTTTAGTGAGCAGGACAGCGCAGGAGGGGCTCTGCTGTGTCTGAATTGTGTTTGTAGGCACAATAAGAGCTCCTGAACCTTCATCTTTAGAAAAGTGTCTTGAGCAACAACAGAAGTCTGCTGTTTGTTCTGGAGGGGTTTAAAAACTCAATAGCTAGAGCCCTTGAGGCCATTATCTGGGTGTTGGGTTGCTGTTGGGATGAGGGCTGGACCTGATGATCCTGGAGGTCTTTTCCAGTCATGAGGATTCTATGATTCTCCAAGCCAAGTGCTTGTACGGGTGCAGGTCCTTCCCCTGAGAGGAGGATGATGCTCACCTAGGGCTTCCTCAAGACCTCAAGTGTTGGTCTCTGATCTACATCAGCCCTGGTGCTGGTGGCCCTGACGGTGAGGTGGTCTGCAGGTGACACAATCTGCATTCCTGGGGTTACTTTGCAGAGCTGCTGGGACAATTAGTGAAGTGACTAAAGAACATTCAGATGTTCCTTCCAGGCTCCGCACGTTTCGCGCTGCTCACAGATGCTTTGACCTTCGAGTTTATTACAAGTCAGAGAAAAGTCAATATCTCTCAGCTTGGCCGGGGGGGAGGAATTTTAATGAGTTATTGAGTCAAAGAGTTAATCCTCAAATAACTGATTTTATTCCCTTCCTTTCAGATTTACAGTGATAAAAACAAAGGCTTAACAGAGAGCCAGTAAAACGGGGAGTTTTATAGACCCTTTAATACAGACGTTAACCCCTCGATCACCAGTAGGTGAACTGTAGCTCCAGCACCGGGGTCTTCCAACCAAAGGGGTTCTGTGATCCTGCCCATCTCCTTCCAGTAGAGCATTTTCAGCTCTTGCTTAGTGTTGGGATGAGCTGGAGGTCTGGGAGCACAGATGGGAAGATGCTCTTCCAACTGGTGCTGTTCCAAGGGATGGAATGCTTCCTCTCTGGAGGCCTTGCTCTTGTAATGACTGCTCTGCTCTCACAGCCACGTGTGGTCTGTCCTAGGGGAACGTTGCTTACCCTGATGTCTTCTCCTCTCCGCAGTGCTTTACGGGCAGGACGGACTGCACGCCTCGTGTGAGAAGAAGTACTGTGGCCGGGGGAGTAAGTGTGTCGTGAACAAGGACACCAACCAGCCCGAGTGCAGGTGTGTGGAGAACTGCAAGTCCAGCTACATGCCCGTGTGTGGATCTGATGGCAAGTTCTATGAAAACCACTGTCAGCTGCATCAAGCCTCCTGTCTGCAGAGGAAGAAGATCTACATCGTCCACAGCAAGGACTGTTTCTTCAAAGGTAGGACCTCATCAGATAAGCAATGCTTCTGTAGAAGAAGGTCTCCAGGGCTTCCATCGCTCCTCTTACTGCAGTCCTGCTGAACGGTTCAGCGGTGGGTTTGGTTTTGAGGAGATGAAGTTTTCAAGGGTGGTTGCGTGGAGGGCGCCGTAAAACATAACCGAGTGGTCTATGCAGCAGTTAAACTCCATCACCCGACCTGTAATCAGACTGGGAACTGCTCAGTGCAGGGTGACGCTGGGTGCTGTGGGTGCGCTTTGAGCTGCTGGTGGAATGACTTGGTGCAATCCAGTTCGTGTGGGGAGATGCTGAACAGGGTGAAGGCACTGAGGAGAGGGATGTGGTCTTACAGAGGATGTTTGTTATAGAAATAAGGAGTGCAGCCCTGCTTAGGCAAACGGCACTGTTCAGATGAAGCGAGAGGAGCTGGCACCCTGATGCCAGAGTGGTTTTGAGTGACTTTAAATACGGCTCTCATTACCAGGAGGACACATAGATCTTCAGCTGGTTAACTGCTTCAGATTTCATTAACATCACAGCACCAAAGGGGTTGGAGTCCCTCATCATCCCCTTTCAGATTCTGAATGCCCCGTGCCAAGAAAGAGTCCAGCTGTGTGAGTGCCCTGGAAAGGAACACGGTTTCCTCTAGACCTCAGAACACACAGGCTGCTGCTGTTTCAGTGTTTGATTATAGAGTGAGTTTCTGCATCTGGGAGGTAGATCTGTGCCTGGCATCTCATGGTAGGGAGGGCAGGAGGCGTTACTGTGGGGGTCGCTGTAGGCCACCTGACCAGGAAGACCGAGTGGATGAGGCTGTTTATAGGCAGATAGGAATGGCTTCACAATCGTGGTCCTCATGGGAGACTTCAACCACTCTGATACCTGTTGGAAAGCCAGTGGAGCAGGGTGTAGCTAATCCATGCATTTCCTTGAGTGCACTGATGGTAACTTCCTCCTCCAAGTGGTAGAGGAGCCAGTGCGACTAGTCCTGCTAGGTTGGATGGAGCTCTGGGCAGCCTAGTCTCATGAGAGGTGTCCCTGCCTAATGCAGGGGGTTGGAACTAGATGATGTCTGGGGGTCCCTTTCAACCTAAGCCATTCTGTGTCACCACAAATCAAGGGCGGCTGCCCTAGTGGGACCGTGTGATAAACTGCCGGGGAGTGGAAGAAGTCGTGCATTGACTTCTAATGAGAGGTCTCATAAAGCCCTCGCTAGCAGATATCTGAGGCTCGCTGCCAGCTGTGACTCCACAGACCTACAGAAAGATGTGAGCGGGTTGTTGCAAATATATCCAGTGACATTTACGTGATCAAATATGAAAATAATTTATTTATCTGCAGCTCGCTGGGATCTGGAGCCCCCGAGGGGGTTGGCTGGCTGCATTCAGAGATATCCATCACGGCTTCTCATTAACTTACATGATGCTGGAAGAGCCTATTTAAGGAACAGGGGCTCGTTCAAAGAGTCTGGATTAATAAATCCTTGTGATACCCCTTTGGAGAGGAAGCTTTACTGTTCTTTTGCCTCAGAGGAGGGCTGGAGAGCAACAGCAGCCAGAGTTCTGGAGGCACTGCATGGCAGAGTCTGGTGTATGCTGGAGGTCTGTCTGTGGGTGGGACAGAGGAGCTGGCCAGAGGGTTGACTCAGGCTGAGCTGGGTTGGTTTATCACAGGCACGCTGTGTTTGTACCAGATCAGGTCAGTAGGTCCAGGATGAGTAGACTTAGGATGAAGTTAATCATGGAAAGAGGTTGTCTAAGGGCTTGTTTGGAGGGACAGCATGTGAGCAGGGCAAGGTGAGGATAGATTTTTGCTAGTCAGGGGCACTTGGAAAGGTCACTTGTGCCTTGCTCCCAGTGCTGCTGCTTCTGCCTCTGGGTTTAGAGTTGGATCAGTGCAGGGATCTGGCTGGAAACCACCTCCACCCCTGAATGCAGCCTGCAAAACTTCCCAAAGAGAGGGGAAATCCTAATTTTGGAGGAGCTCAGCAGCTCCCCAACCCTACTCATGCAGAG
The DNA here is from genome assembly GCA_013397515.1 of Upupa epops. Taxonomy (NCBI): domain Eukaryota; kingdom Metazoa; phylum Chordata; class Aves; order Bucerotiformes; family Upupidae; genus Upupa; species Upupa epops. The sequence goes on along the minus strand of VZRI01008742.1, from coordinate 83,572 downwards.
AGTTTTCTTCCCCTGACTCCCCAAAGCATCTCCTCTTCTTCACTCTCAGTTGTAGCTCATCTTTATACACCAGCACTTCTGGGCTGGCTTTTGATTCCTTCCTTATCACATACAGTGGTAAAGAAAATGAGTTCTCATTGCAGTAATCAGCCCTCAGCAACGGCTGTATTATAGCTAATGATACACCGTCACGCTCCAGCCCTTCCCTGCACACACCGTGAAATGCTGTCAGAGTGCTGGGTGTGTGTGTCCCACTTTAAAGGAACCCTCAAACTCACGCACGGAGCACCGCTCCGGTCTGCTCTGCAGCTCAGGAGCAGCTTGATGGCAGGGAAGGAAGAAACAAACTGGCTGCTCTCCCGTGTGAATAAATAAGAAGGTATTTGAGAGCGCTGGCTGCACAGAGGAGAGGTGGGAAAGAGGTTGGCTTGAACGGGAATAACCCTACAGAGGGGGAGTCAGTCCCCGGGAGGATTTGGCTTCAGCCCTTGTTTCTACCCTGCAGTTCCTGAGGAACCGTTGAGTTTCTTTGTAGTTCAGTCTCTTCATTGTAAATCAGGACTGAGAGAGAGTTTTCAAGGTTTCAGGTTGGTCATCATTGCAGGAGCCAGCAGGGTGCCCAGGTGGCCAAGAAAGCCGACGGCATCTGGCCTGGATCAGGAATGGTGTCACCAGCAGGAGGAGGGGGAGGTGATGGTGGCCCTGTACTCTGTGCCTTGAGGACTGGGTCCAGTGTTGGGCACNGGGTCCAGTGTTGGGCACCACAGGATCATTGAGGGGCTGGAGCAGGGCCAGAGAAGGGCAACGAGGCTGGGGAGAGGGCTGGAGAACAGGGCCTGTGAGGAGCTGTGAGGGAACTGGGGTTGTTTAGTCTAGAGAAGAGGAGGCTGAGAGGAGACCTCACTGCTCTCTACAGCTCCCTCACAGGAGGTTGTAGGGGGCTGCTGCTGCTCTCTTCTCCCAAATCACTAATCCTAGGACAACGGGCAGCGGCCTCAAGCTGCATCAGGGGAGGGTTAGAGTGGATCTGAGGAAGAAGCTCCTTGCTGAGAGAGTGGTTGGGCACTGGACCAGGCTGCCCAGGGAGGGGATGGAGTCCCCATCCCTGGAGGGGTTTAAAAACCGAGTAGCTAGAGCCCTTGAGGCCATGGTCTGGGGGTTGGGGAGCTGTTGGGGTGAGGGCTGGGCTTGCTGATCCTGGAGCTCCTTTCCAGCCAGGAGGGTTCTATGATTACAGATGTGACATAAAGCAGAAGACTTTGGGGAGCAGTCTTCCAAGGTGTGAAACGTGTTGGTTAGAGAGAAGAGCTGTGAGCAGGCACAACCTGTCTGTTTGCTCTTTATCAAGCAGATAGTTTAATTATTTGAGAACAATTAGACTGATGAGTGGCTGCCTCATGGTTTTTTGTCCCCCTCGACTTGTTCAATTAAGACTTAAAATCCCTGTGTGGAGCTGAGGGACCTTGCTCTGTGTGCTCTGCCAGTTTACCCAGTTACTGGTGACAAGCTGGACGGCTTTGGGCTGTGACTGGGATCCGGTACTTCGTGTTGCCTGAGCTAGAGCTGCCCACTGTGAAGTGATGACAGAGCAAACAGCAAAGGACTTGCTTGGGAAAGGCTGTCTCTTAACATTTATCATGCAAAGTGCTCTGTAATACTGTGTGTAGCAGGTACTGGGGTGTGACTGGGACCACTGCTTGGCTTGGGCTACCTCACAGCATTTCATACTGGTCATTAGCAAAGTCCCAGAGAATTTGACTCTGGTCAAATAATCAACCTCTTTTGCCCAGCCTGCTATGAAATGGCTCTTTGAAACCTTGAGAGGCTCTGGCGTCAGCAAACACGGGTTGATTGCATCTCTGCTGCCTGTGTGGAAGGTTTCTTGGAGGGTGTCAGCCTTTGATGAGTAGGCTTGGGGTTGAGCAGGACACCAGTCTGGCTGTGCTGGTGAATGGATGCAGCATCCAAGGAGGGAGCCCATGGAAATCAGGAGTGAAGCAGTGAGAAGTTCCTGCAGGAGAGATCTCCTCAGGCTTCATCCTGCACCCACTGATCATAGAATCCTCCTGGCTGGAAAGGACCTCCAGGATCGCCCAGCCCTCATCCCAACAGCTCCCCAACCCCCAGACCATGGCCTCGAGTGCTCTAGCTGCTCGGTTTTTAACCCCCTCCAGGGATGATGCAGCACAGTCCCCCAGCACTGCCCATGCAGAGAGCCAGGAGTGCCACCCCTCTTTCTCAGCTGACAAACCAAACGATAAATAGGTGTGAGACTTCATCCAGGACTTTAGAGCCCAAGGGGCAACTGCGTCAAGCAGAAGCTCTACATGCAGAGGTCTCCGGAGAAACATCACTCCTACTCAAATTCTCCTTGATCCTCTCATCTTCTCGGCTATGAAACACAGTTAGGTTTTGTCATAAGAAAATGTCCTATTTATGACTTTACCATGAGGCTGGTTTGGGGGGGGTTACATGGTTTTACTGTTCCGTGAGTTCGTGAGTTTCCCTTAGAGCACCAGTGATTTTCACTGGGTGCCAGGTGCACCTTGCTAGAGAGAAGGAAGATGTTCATCTTCCCCCAAAGCCCTCCCAGGGGGCCCCTCAGTTCCAGAAGGACACAGAGCTGCTGGAGGGTGCCCAGCATAGAGCAACAAAGATGATGGAGGAGGGAGAGCAGCTCCCTGCTGAGGAAAGGCTGAGGGAGCTGGGGCTCTGGAGCTGGGAGAAGAGGAGGCTGAGGGGGGACCTCATTGCTGTCTCTCAATCTGTGAGGGGTGGGTGTCAGGAGGATGGAGCCAGGCTCTGCTCAAGGGCATCTGGGGACAGGACAAGGGGCACTGGGTGCCAGCTGGAACAGAGGAGGTTCCCTCTCAATCTCAGCAGGACCTTCTTCCCAGGGAGGGTCCCGGAGCACTGGACCAGGCTGCCCAGGGGGGCTGTGGAGTCTCCTTCTCTGCAGACGTTCCAGCCCCGCCTGGCTGTGTTCCTGTGCCACTGGGTCTGGGGGATCCTGCTGTGGCAGGGGGACTGGACTGNTCTCTCCCCCACTCAGTTTCCTCTCAGCCTTTCTGACCAGCCCGAGCTGCACGAACACCGCTCAAACCAGTTTGTGCTTCCCTTCCACCTCTTCCCCTTCTCCAGCCCCGTCGCAGCACCGTGTTTTCCAAGCAGTAGAGCTGCATTAGGAGAAATTACCGCTGCTTAGAGCGATGCTTCTCCATCCTCAGGAGTTAGCAGTATTTTTTCCTCCCCTTCTTTCTTTCTTTCCCTGCTCTTTTCTGCCAGATCAGCAATTCTAAAGACTCAACCAGATGAAGCAGCTACCGTGCCTGGCTGAGCTCATTCATTCTTTTCTCCCATGCTGATGCCCTCCCTTTATCCAGGGGTATTGGTGGGGTTTGTGTAAAGCTCAGCTTTTCTTGTAGGGCTCTGCAGCTGGTCGGATGGACTTTGTGCTCTGCCATTCATTCAGCGCGGCTCGGCTGGCAGAGTTCTTGAACGTTCCGTGGTGGAAATGCTCTCTGTGCCCATTCAGTCCAACTTCTGCTAAAGCTCTGATTTGATGACATCTGACAGGATTTTATACCGAGGGCTCAGGTGCTGCAAATCCACATTGCTGTCAGCTCTTCCAGTCCTCCCGTTCTCCTTCTTCCACTCTCTCCCAGTAGTGATTTGCTCCTGTTCCTTAGTTGTAGCCAGTGATTTTTCTCCTCGTGCAAGGTCGCTCTTTGTCCCCTACCCTTTCGATGCAGATTTGCTTCAGAGTCTGGCAATAAATCCTGGTAGCAAGACACCTGCATGGGGAGTGCAGAGGAGAGGATGGAGTCTGGCTCTGCACAATGGGAGAAACAAGGGGAAACACCCCAAGCAGGGTAACACCTCCTGGTGCTAGGGATTTTATTTCCTCTGGAGTTTTAATTCTTTGCCTGGAGGAGAGTTGGAGGATGGGGAACACAACGACCGCATCACACTGTAGCTCTCTGGAGGGAGGTTGCAGTCAGGTGGGGGTCAGGCTCTTCTCTCTGCTTCAGGATGAGAGGGCAGGGCCTGAAGCTGCCAGGGGAGGGTGAGGTTGGCTGTTAGGAAGCCCTTCCTCCTGGAAAGGGTGCTCAGAGCCTGGACTGGACTGCCCAGGGCAGTGGGGGAGTCCCCGTGTCTGGAGGTGTTGAAGGACAGCCTGGCTGTGGCCCTGAGTGCCCTGGGGTGCTGTTAGGTGCTCAAAGAGCTTCTCCAGCCTCATTCCTTCTGGGATTCAGTGACCATGTGTTACTTCAATGCTTGGTTACTTCCAGAAGTCGCTTGTCTTGGGGAGCAGTGTTCCAAACCAGGTGTTGAATGCTCTGCTCATGTAGTGCCTGCAGCACAGGCAAAACCACTCTGTCGGCTGCTTTGCAGCCTGCAAAGAAATCTGCTCCATTTAACACTCTCTGTCTTTCCAGCTGGAAAAGAAAAAAATCTCAATGTAATGGCAGATTTCCCAGCCAGCAATTAATATTTGCCGATTTAACTCCGCGGCGCTGCTGTCGGGTTGCTTTGCTGGCAGCAGGATGGAGCTGGAGCTGCTGAGAGAGCTGTGATTAATCCCACTGGGGAGGAGGCTGGGGGCCTTCACCGTGTAGCTCTGGTCTGTAATGATCATTCCAGCATCCGGCATAAAGAGCTGAGGAGTTTCAGATGGTATGAAGGAGGGTGAGAGCTGTGTGGAGCGGACTTGTGCTCAAGGCCAGGGCTGTTCTCTCCCTGTATCAGAATTCCTTGCTTTTCCCAGCAATTTGGTCTTTTTCAAGATTTTTTTCAAATTTTAAGGAAAAAAAGAGGCAATTTGGAGATTTTCCAGCTCCCTGCACTGATTCTTTTGGGAAGGGATGCATGTTACGTGGCTTTTCAGGCCAAATCCTCTTCAACGTGCTTGGTGGCTGAACTCCTTCTGAGCAAACTTTGGGGTGAGTGGTGGGAATTCCATTNTATTTGATATCCTAAAAAGCCCCTCCCTGCCCAGCTTTTTTGTAGCCCCCTTCAAATAGTGGAGGCCACACTAAGGTCACCTCGGAGCCTCCTCTTCTCCAGCCTGAACATCCCCAACTCCCTCAGTCTGGCCTCACAGGAGAGAAGCTTCTCCCTCACCAGCCCCAGATCCCCGTCTCCCTGACGCTGTGGATCTGTGTAGACCAGCAGCACCTTTCAGATTCGGTCGGTCGAGCTGCAGTGGGGACAAAGGTACCATGGATGGAACTAGTGGAAAGAGAGGAGCTGCCTAAAACGATCCCTCTCCAGCAGTGCCGGGGGTTTTATAGCTCCAATTTGAGGCAACGGCCGTTTGGGGAGCGCAGGAGGAGCCGTGCCGTGGGCTCTTGTTTTTAATATGGATTGTGTAAAGTTTGGGGTTTACAGCGGTCGTGAGTGGGGCCCCCGTGAGCGGTTTTATTCGCTGCCTGTTATCTCTTCCATCTTATTTAAGGATCAGTCCATTAATCTCGGGCAGTTGCCAGGTTTGATGTGTGTGGCCGTAATATCTCCCATAAAACCAACTAGTGAGCAGAGGAATTAGAGGCTGTTTCAGCAGCAGTAATAACATCTTCTAGAAAAAAGAAGGTCAGAATTCTTCGGATTTCTTTTCCCCTTTATAATTCAGACTTTACTGGTTGAACTGCAGTCACCAAGGGCCGTGGTTAACGCAATGGGCTACCTGTCTGCCCTGCTGTAGGACCATCACTCGCTGTTTGGGAGCTCTTCACTCACTGGAAATGGAAAAGCTCAGCTTAAAACTTGGTGTGGAGGAGTTATGGAATCACACACTGACACAGGTTGGAAGTGTCCTCTAGATCATCTAGTCCAGCCCCCCTGCCAGAGCGGGATCCCCTAGGTCAGGTCACACAGGACCATCCAGGTGGGTTTGGAAGTCACCAGAGCAGGAGACTCCACAACCTCTCTGGGCAGCCTGGACCAGGGCTCCATCACTCTCCCAGTAAAGAAGTTTCTCGTCATGTAGAGGTGGAAGTGCCTATGTTCCAGCTTATCCCTGTTATTCCTTGTCCTGTTACTGGGCTCCACCAAAAAGAGACTGACCCCTTCCTCCTAACCCCCACGCCTCAGATATTTACAGATCTTAATCCCACTCAGCCTTCTCTTCTCCAGCCTGAAGAGCTCCAGGTCTCTGAGTCTCTGTTCACAGGAGAAACATCCAAGTCCTGTCAGCATCCTCATAGCTCTCTTTTTTGGGCTCTCTCCAGTAGATCCTTGACTCTCTTGAGTTAGGGAGGCCAGGGCTGAACATAATATTCCAGGTGTGTCTCACGAGGGCAGAGCAGAGGGGGAGGAGAACCTCCCTAGAGCTACTGCTCTAGGATGCCACTGGCCTTGGCCACAAGAGCAGGTTCCTCTCCCATGGAGAACTTACTGTCCTCTAGAACCCCAAGGTCTTTCTCCACAGAGCTTCTTTCCAGCAGGACAACCCCTAACCAGTACTAGTGCCTGTAAGAAGGTGGCAGCTTGAGATGGTCTCGGGTTAAAGCATCCAGCGCTGCAACAGCTTGGTGTGGCTGAGTGCAGAGAAGTGAGATGGAGCTCATCATTCTTGAGGGTGGCATCTGCTCAGCTGGCTCGGAGCCTGGCACTGATAAACCTCCACTGCAGTGATTTCAGGAGAGCTCAGAGGTGCTAACGAAGCTTCTTCTCACGCACAGCCTTAGCAGTTGTGATGGGGAATGAAAGCAGAGGAAGAGGACTGGAGGAGGGTGGAGAATCAAAGCGAAGGATGTGGGAAGAAACGCGGGGATGTGGGTCTGCAGTTACTGGCTGGAGTCTCTGTGCAGCCTTGGCTGCTGCTGCCCACAGCACTCGGTTTGTTGGGGGATGTAGGGGTTTTAGCTACGTTTGTGTGTTTGTTGTGCTCTGGACTCAGTGTCCAACTCATTTTCTTCTCCACACATCAGCTTAATATTTGTTGTCTGTGAGTTGGGGAGCGTCAGCTGAACTTCAATATTGAAGAGCCCAGCCTAGGAAACGTTGAGGAAAACTTATTGCTTTTTTATTAGGAGTTTAATAATAGCTCCCACTGCGCTGTCAGCCGGCTTTCAACCCTCTCTGCGTGCGGAATAAACTGGAGGAATGCCAGCAAAGAGGAGAAAGGTCCGGGGGGAACCCGATAGCAGCCGTCTAGTACCTAAAAGGGGCTATGAGAAGGTTGCAGAGGGACTGTAGAAGACCTGTAGTGATGGGATGAGGGGCAGTGGCTTCACTTTAGGGAAGGGGAGATTTAAATTGGGAAGTGCAGTAGGAGGAGGGGGGTTGAACACTGAAACAGGTTGCCTGAGGAGGGAGTTGAGGCCCCATCTAAGGAGATATTGAAGGGGAGGCTGGACAAGGCTACCTGATGTAGTTGAGGATATCCCTGCTCCCTGCAGATGCCTTTCAGAGGTCCCTTCCAACCTGGGTGACTGTATGACTAGGGAGTGACTCGTTTCCTCAGCCTCCCCATTGATGAATCCCTCATAATCCCAAGAAAGTCTTGGATGCTCCAACAGTTACCTGATTTTACTCAAAAATATCATCAAGTGTTAGGAGAATAAGCTCCCAATTCTCAAAAGTGGGTTCCTGAGGGGTGCTCCTGGGTGGTCACTGGGCAAGACAGGGGTGCAACACCCAACCATGGCTTGTTGAGGGCTACATCCCCATCTCCTGGCTGCTTCGTGGGAGTTAGCGCTGACGTTGTCACTGGCACCTTCCCGTGGGGTCTGCTGGGCTGCTGCAGAGTGCCTGGAAATCCCATTACTGCTAATTGAGTGGGGATCAGTGTCAAATTAAGGAGTTAAGAGGAAGGTTTCCAGGTGAGATTTAAACGGGAGGCTTTTACTGATAATATTTTGCATTTTCCATCAGAGTGTCCTAGAATGCTTTACCAAGATTAATGAGTCAGACCTCACAACACCCCTGCCTGCCAGGAAAACAATAATGCACCTGTTAGAGAAGAGAAATTGGGCTCTAGAAGAGGGACAGTGACTTTCTCAGGGTCAGAGAAACAGCCTGTCAGAGCTTTTACTAAATCATCCGAGTTCTAGGCTCTCTGTCCCTGGACAGTCATCCCCTGGCACAAGCTGGTTCTCCTCCTGTAGCCTCTTCTCTTCCGTAGTCTCCTTCTCTGGGGATGTTCAAAACCATCCTGAATGTTCCTGTGTGACCTGACCTAGGGGATCCTGCTCTAGCAGGGGGGTTGGACTGGATGGGTTTTCAAGGTCCCTTCCAACCCTGATCTGTCTGTGGTTCTGCAGAGATGAAGAAGGGAGGGACAGATTGACTGAGGCTGCTGAATGCAGAATCCCAGTGCCCAAGCAGGGATGCAGCACGCAGTGGTGCGATCGCGGTCCTGCGCCTTGTTCCTTGTGAGAGAGCCCAACCCCGGTCTCTCTCCACCCTCCTGTCAGGCAGCTGCAGACACCAATGTCTCCTCTCATCCTCCTTTTCCCCAGCCTAATCAACCCCAGCTCCCTCCACTGCTCCTCACAAGCTTTGTTCTCCAGACCCTTCCCCACCCCAGCTGCCTTTCTCTGGACCCACTCCATCCCCTCAGTGCCTTGTACTGAGGAGCCCAGAACTGGCCTCAGTACTCAAGGTATAGCCTCTCCAGTGCTGAATACAGGAGAACAATCCCTTCCCAGCTCCTAGTGCCACAAGCCAGGATGCCATCAGCCTTCTTGGCCACCTGAGCTCACTGCTGGCTTATTTTTCCCCCCACTACACAGCCTAGAGTAAAATTTGCAGTGACTAGGTAGTTGTCTTTTCCTCCCTAAGCGCTTTGGCTTCTTCCAGGGCCCTTTCATTTGCCACTCATGAATATTCTAGTGAATTGGTTTACTCACAGAACGCTGCTGCCAGGAAGCAAACCGTTTGTTCCCGAATATTTGGAGAAAAGGGGATTTAACGTTGCGTTTGCGGTCGCTCGCTGTGCAAAGCCCGTCCTGGTGCTCCTCTGGGAGCATCGGCGCAGCCGATTAAAGCAAATCTGCTTTGGAAATGGGGTTCTCAGGACCTGGCTGGGATTAAACTCAAACTAAGGCTGATAGACAGCTGGACCAGCTGCCCCCCAGCACAGCACCTGGGTACCCTGCAGGTGCAGCTGGGAGCGAGAGCGAAAGCTCCTGGATTTTGGAATCTCTTGGGTTTGGACTTTGTTTGGTTTGGATCGGGCTCTTCTGAGGGAGATGGAGGACTTGGTAGTTGTGTTTGGGGTGTCCCTTGTAGTGTGGGGTTTGATGACTCAGTAGCCAGACTCTGGGTCTGTGTGTTCCTCGGGCTGGAGGTGCAGGGCGTCTCAAAGAGGATTGCCATGTGGCCAGTGACTGAGGGTTTATGATTGAATTCTAGAGTAACACAGGGAAGGACAGCAAGTGCCCTGAGTATCTGCCCAGCTCCAGGATTCCGAGTGCTGGAATCTTGTTGTGAGCTGTGCAGAAGGCTTTGGCAATGTGGGATCATGCACTGTGTGCTCAGGCCCTGCTGGGTCTGGTGCTCCTGCATAGGGGGAGAGATTTCTGGTCACTCAGTGTGGGACATCTCAAACCATGGAGTCTTTGGGATGGAGATGTCGCAGCAGCGTGTGATGAGGGAGCTTGTCTTTTCCATGGATTACTAGCGAGAGGAGCAGAGGAAATGAGCTCAGGCTGTGCCAGGGGAGGGTCACGTTGGATCTGAGGGAAAACTTCTTCCTAGAAGGAGTGGGGAGGCCTTGGCACAGGCTGCCCAGGGAGGGGATGGAGGCACCGTCCCTGGAGGGGTTCAACAACCGGGCAGCAACGGGGTTTGAGGGGCTGGGAGTTGTAGGGCAGATGATTTGGACTTGATGATCTTGCAGGTCCTTTCCAAGGTTGATAGCTCAACGATTCCATGATGCTGGCAGTGAGTCGGCACTTGGAGGAAAGGAGGTTGGAGTGAGCAGTGTTTATTACTCAGAGCATAAAATCCACTCTGTAAACTAGAGCCCAGCGATTTTGCTCACTTCACACTCCGACAACGGGGCAACGCCGCGCGGGCGCTGCGGGGCTGCTCCTGTTCCATAGGGCTGGCATCAGTCTCCCGCGTTCATCCTCTGCTGGAGAACACAGCAATCTGTGTTAACAAACCATCAGGCTGCTGCAGCCCTCAATCTTCTGCAGTTTTCTGACGCTCGATGCTTTTCATGCTATTTGCTCAGTTGGCTGGGACGGCGGGGAAGCGATGCTGGCAGTGCAGCACCTCTCCATCCATGGCTTCCCGTTACTTGCCCATTTGTTCCATACTGTGGTTATCATCAGACTTCATTCCTCGCCCTGCTGCAGGCACACGAGGTCCGTGGCCGTTTGCCGGAGAGAATTATTCATGAGAACAGCAGCAGAAACTCGGGGGTCAACCTACTTAAACACAGAAAGGGAGAACATGGGCAGCGCTGCGGAAAGGCTCCTCATCTGGAAGACTGCATCCAGTTCTGGAGCCTCCAGCACAGGAAGGAGATGGAGCTGTTGGAAGG
>VZRI01008742.1:57935-72983 GCA_013397515.1 Upupa epops | reverse complement strand
TGAGCACCCTGGTCTGGTGGGGGGTGTCCCTGCTCATGGCAGGGGGGTTGGAACTGGGTGATCCTTGAGATCCCTTCCAACCAGAACCATTCTAGGAATCCATGAATCCAAGGCAGATGGGAGGTGCTCAGCCCATCTGGAAAACATCTGTCAGGTGTATTGCATCGTCTTTGTGAAAGTCCTGCTAACAGAGGGCCTTGTGGAGAGGGTTTTGTACTCCTGGACGGGGTTTCATCCTCCTGGATCTGCTGTGTGTTGTTTTAGTGCTAAAATAGCTTGTTAGGTCCAAACAAACCAGCAGCAAATGGAGCTGCAGCCGTTCAGCGTCGGGGAAATAAAAACCTATTAAGACTAAAAGCTCAGCCCCTCTGAACCCAGGAGATTTGGGCTGTGTTTTTACTGGAACGGGAGAGAAAGGTAATGAAAGCATTTTGTGGCCCCACGCTGGTTTTAGAGCTGGGTTTTATTTTCCATAACGAGTTGTTGAAAATCAGAGAGCAGTTACTTAGGGTTCGGCGTCGGAATGCGATGAGCAGGTTGCAGGCTGCTGCTCTGGGCTCCGTACGACAACCAAGATGATGAAGGAAGGAGAGCAGCTCCTGTATGATAAAGGCTGAGGGAGCTGGGGCTCTGGAGCTTGGAGAAGAGGAGGCTGAGGGGGGACCTCATTGCTGTCTCTCAATCTGTGAGGGGTGGGTGTCAGGAGGATGGAGCCAGGCTCTGCTCAAGGGCATCCGGGGACAGGACAAGGGGCACTGGGCGCCAGCTGGAACAGAGGAGGTTCCCTCTCAATCTCAGCAGGACCTTCTTCCCAGGGAGGGTCCCGGAGCACTGGCAGGGGCTGCCCAGGGGGGCTGTGGAGGCTCCTTCTCTGCAGACGTTCCAGCCCCGCCCGGCTGTGTTCCTGTGCCACTGGGTCTGGGGGATCCTGCTGTGGCAGGGGGACTGGACTGGATGATCTTTCGAGGGCCCTTCCCATCCCTAAGGATTCTATGATTCTATCATTCCTTGGTTACAGCTAATTCCTTTGGCTTCTTTAACCCTGAAAAGCTTCCTTTTCCTTGGCAAGAGGCAGTGTGGCCGTGAGCACCCCATGGCATCTCCCGAGTGCATCCTCTTGCTGGTGACTGGCATTTCTGGCAGTGTTTTATGGGTGTAGGAATCACCTTTCCCCACTTAAACTGCTGGTGGTCATTGCAAGGGGCTGCTTCTTGTGATTCCAGGGTCTCTGTTGTACTTTTATACAGTTTTGTTCTTACTCTCTGCACTGGGCTGAGATGTTTTTCATCATCTTTATGTCAACAGACATTCTCTTCAGTCTGGTTGCTCTGGAGCAGAGGTGGCCACGTTTATCTGGCTGAAAAGGACTTGGGAGTCAGGGGATAGAGTTTATAGGTGAACTTGTAGGGTTAATGGTTGGACTCATTGATCTGAGGGGTGTTTTCCAAGCTGAATGATTCTGTCATCTCTTTATCACTCCCTTGCACCCAACTTTTTTGTGGAGGCTTCAACAGAAGATGAAGAATCGGTGAGGTGTTTAAGAAACACTTAGAGGGACAGTGATCAAGTCGGTGGAGGCATCTGAACTGTGCTGTCTTGTCGCCTTTGGTGACCTCAGCCCTGGGGATGGGGAATACAGCTTGTTTCTCCCGACAAGCATCAAACACCCCCAGTTACCCCAAAAGAGCAGGGGGAACCAGACTTTAGAAAGGAGCAGCCTTCAATCCTCCTTGCTCCAGAAGCAGCCATCACCCTGAACAAGGAGCTGGGGAGCGCTGACAGTTCCGAGTAATCAGGTGGAATTACTCCATCTCCTAATATCTTCAGCCTGTTTACTGGCATTTCCTTCACATCATCTGCTAACAGTCACTGGATCAGAAAACAGCCTGGAGCCACGGCTGCTAAACACCGCGCGAGCTGTTTTGATCTGGGAATGCAAAATCCTTTAATGTTTGCCGTAGACGCGGGTGTTTCTGATCTCTTTTTTAACCTCTGTGCTTTCCCTCTGTTTGTTTGTTATTCTAATGTTCCCCTCCTTTTGGTCGCCCGGCGAGTTCGCGGGGCCCGGCGGCGCTCTGCGAGGGGATTGGGTTTAATAATGCGGCGCGTGAGACCCACAGAGATACTGACCTGGGTTTGGTTTAGGTAGGAGTCCACAACTCATCTGTTGGGGAGTAGTGTAGGAGAAAGGGACCTGGGGGTCCTGGTGGCTGGCGGGATGGCTAGGAGCCAGCAATGGGCCTTGGTGGCCAAGAAGGCCAATGGGATCATGGGGTGGATTAGAAGGGGGTGGATGGATCAAGAGAGGTTCTCTTCCCCCTCTGCTTTGCTCTTGTGAGACCCCATCTGGAATCTTGTGTCCAGTTCTGGCTCCTCAGTTCCAGAAGGACACAGAGCTGCTGGAGAGAGTCCAGTGCGGAGCTCCAGGGATAATGGAGGGAGGGGAGCATCTCCCTGCTGAGGGAGCTGGGGCTCTGGAGCTGGGAAGAAAGGAGCCTGAGGGGGGATCCCATNTGGAGATGTTTCAAACCCCCCTGGATGTGTTCCCATGCCACTGGATCTAGGGGCTCCTGCTGTGGCAGAGGACTTGGATTGGATGACCTTTCAGGGTCCCTTCCAATCCCTAACACTGTGAGTCTGTTTGATTTGCCTGGGCAAAGGGGTCTGTAGGTCGGGGAGCAGAGTTCAGGGTTGCTGCTGGATTCATAGCTGCCAGGAAGGAATGAGAAAGCACCAGTGTAAGTGGGGATCAGAACTCAGTGTAGGGTAGGGCAGTGTCATGAGGGGCAGCACTGGGATGCTAAGGATCTTCCTCAAGTGGATCCTGTAGGAAAAGACACACATACAGATCCAAGGAAACCTGATATCAAAATGGGTGAAGGAAAAGGGAAGGTGAGGGTGTCAGTGGGATCATCAATACTTAGCTGAAAGGGGTTCTGTAGGGGCATTGAAAACTCTATCCCTGTGCTGCAGGTGGCTGTAACCCTGTCACTGGGCAGCAGGAGGGATGATCTTCAGAGACTGCTGTGGGGTTTGGATGGTGGAGTTGGAAAACTTCAGAAACTCCTGTTCTGAGGAAGGTTACAAAACAGAGAAGAAAATCAAGCGCTGTAGAAGTGATGTCCTGACTCCTAGTGCAGGGCTGAGGGATCATTTGAGTGAGGAGATGTCTAAAGCTGAGCCAAGAGAGCTTTATCCTCGTTGAGACCTTGCAAACACTGAGTAAGCAGAGGTGTTCTCTCTGAATGCATTGCTCTAAGTCCTGCCTGAAGCTGCGTGCCTGGGGTCTTTGTGTCAGCCCCTGAATTCATCCCATTTAAAGGTTTAAAACCCCCCAAGCACTGCAGATGCTCTGGGATCAGCGGTAAATAACGTGGGGAGAGGCAACTCCTGAGCACTGGGCAAGGTACTGGTGATTTCATTTTGTTATGGACCTATTTCACAGCCGGGGGGGGGGACACCTTGAGCTTAGGGACTGGGTTTAGCGGTGGCCTTGGGACTGGTGGGGTAATGGTTGGACTTGATCTTGAAGGTCTTTTCCTACCTTAACCGTTCTGTTGCGTTTAGCTTGGTGCCAGTTGCAGTCAGGAAAAAATCAACAAAGGCTGAATTTTTAACGACAAAAAGCCCAGAACAAGTGAAATATTTACTGTTGGCTGATCTCCCTTGTATTTCCACGGGCAGTTTACGTTTCTCTGCGAGGAGAGCATGAGCTCGGTGATGAAAAGCACTTCTTGTCGGTAAAGGCTGTTTGCAGGAGCTTAGCCCCTGTAACAGGTAGCAACTGGGAACTTTTTTCCCCCCTCTTCGTGTCTTAGTACCACGAATTCTCCCCTAGTTTTCACCTGGTGAAGACCATGGGTGACCCCAGTGATGCTCGTGGCACAGCTCCCTGCTCAGTGACTCTGAGAAGGGTCTCTACCTCAGTCTTCCTGCTGTGCCGCTCATCAGAAGAAGATATCTGCAAATACAGGGTGTTATTAGAATCCTTAGGGATTGGAAGGGATCTTGAATGATCATCCAGTCCAATCCCCCTGCCACAGCAGGATCCACTAGATCCAGTGGCACAGGAACACAGCCAGGTGGGGCTGGAACATCTCCAGAGAGAGAGACTCCACAACCCCCTGGGCACCCCTTGCAGCACGCTGTCACCCTACAGCATTTGGCAGTGCCTGTTGTTTTCAGAGCTGCTCAGTCCATCTCTCCAGATGATCTGCAGCTATTTGAGTCCTCCTCTTGTTTTCTGTGGGGCGAGGGAAATGCCAAGCCCTTTGCATTCTGTGCATTACCATAGAAATGATGAAAGCAGCCCAGCAGCGATCGATACCAACCGATGCAGGGTGACTGTGGACACGCAGTGGGCTCGCTAATACTGTTAGACAAGAGTTTTAATCCTTAACTAAACAGGGAGCGTTCAGGAGAGTTTACTGCTGGGAGACTGTATTCAGGCAGGGGAACTGATGTTGAGAATTTCAATAAAGGATTAAATCCCTTTTAAGCCATGAAAATTGGAAAAGTTTATGAAGGACAGTAACTCCTCCCTTTTTAATTGCGGTTCCGTGAGGTGCTTTCCCCTCCAAACCCTGCTCTGTGTTTCCTAACCCAGTTTGAAAACAAATCAGAGGGACTCAGAATGGAAAAAGGAGAGGGAGGGGAGGGAAGCAGCGTGTAAGGAAAAGTTGTCAGCTCGGAGGATTGGAGTGAGTGCAGGAAAGAAAGGGGTTCTCTGCGTGAGTCACCCCTAATAATGTTGAAATAATTGCTGTTAAGGCTTGTGGTGACTGATCCGAGTACCCGGCGGCATATGGCGTGCCAGCGGGGAGCGCTGATTTAGGGTTTGATAGTCTAGATTCTGCATTTCAAGCTGTTAGGGATAAACTGGAAGCAGCTTTCTATAAGCAGACAGGTGGCGAGCGCTCGGAAGCTCAGCGGGCAGGTGGCATCCCACGCGTGCCGCTCGCGACAAGAGAACCCGCGCTCATCCTCTTGTTTTGCCCCCCCATCTCCTTGCCACGGGCTGTTTCCTTGGGGTTTTCTCCACCATCCCCAGTTCAGCAGGGCTTTCTCAGGACAGGTATTGAAATTCCACGGGTTTGAGATGAGGAGGAGGAGGAGGAGGAGGCGGCGGCGCCGTCTCCTTTTATGCCAACGCTAGCAATTCAAGCAGCAGCAGTCGAGCATCACAAGCCGACCCTGTAACTTCTGCTGCTCGAGACGGTGCCCTATTTATTGTGGAAGAAAGCAAGAGCCTCTTCCTCCGCGCGCTGCAGCGCTTGCACGCCCGGGTAACCTCCTTTAGGTACCTTCTGCGCCGTGCCTTCCTGCGGCAGTTGCGGGCGAAGATGCTAACGCAGTCTGGTGGAGCTTTAGCAGAGGAAATCCTGGCTCTCCTCCCAGATCTCTGCCATCTCTGTGGGGACAGCCTGAAAAATACAAGCTTGCACCTACTCGGTACCAAACGTCCAGGTAGGGATCATGATGATACAGAGCCACGCGTGGGCAGGAGCGTGATGTAGTCGGACGTCACATGCGGCTGCTTCCTGAGAGGAGCAATATGAAACCCACAGATGGAGGGGGCAGAGTCCTTGTTGACCCAGTACGTGTGTCTTGGGTCACTTTGGATCCTTCAGGGATTGCTTGTACATCCCCGTGATGATCAGAAATGACTGGTGGAAGTCATTTCATACAATCATTAAGGTTGAAGGAGACCTCCAAGATTGAGTCCAACCCCACTCTGTCTACTGAACCTTGTTCCTCAGGGCCTCAGCTACTTGTTTGTTGAACCCCTCCAGGGCTGGTGACTCCCTCCATCCCTGGACAGCCTGTTCCAACCCCTGACCTCTGTCAGGGAAGAGATTTTTCCTGATGTCCAGCCTAACCCTCCTCTTGGTTAGGCTCTTTCCTCTTGTTCTATCACTGGTGCTTGGGAGAAGGGACCAACCCTCTTTCAGGTGGCTCTCTACACACTCCTTGCAGGTAGCTGTAGAGAGCAATAAGCTCTCCCCTTCATCTACCAGAACACTCATCCAAGGTGCTTGGAGTAGAGAAGGAACCACTGTGGAGCAGCATCACTTCCCCTTTACCCCAGGCTTTTGCTGGATGAAGCCCCCATCCAAAATAAACCAGCCCCACCCTGGGTAATCCTAGTGGCCAGCAGGGTGACTCTGAGCCAGCAATGTGCTCTGGTGGCCAGGAGGGCCAACAGCATCTGGGGGTGGTGGTTAGCAGATCAAGAGAGGGTCTTCTCCCTCTCTACTCTTCAGTTTTCTCATTAATGCTCGAGGGAGCTTAGTTTTCCTGTGGTCAAGGAGAAAGGGAAAGGGCACCGCGAGTCCCTCGCTGTGCCTGTTGGAGTATGATGGAAGGGTCTTGTGAAGCCTCGGTGGATTCAGGGGGGATTCACATCACAAAGCCGTGCGACACGGCAATGAGGATGAAATGGAGAAGCAGAGCCTTTCTGATAGAACCTGCGGTTCGAGAGGACACGGTGCAGGCAGCAGGAGGCTTTGTGGAAGTGAAAGCAAGTTTCCTTCTGTTTTCCCCCTCTTTTCTTTTAAATTCAAGCTGCTGCTCCTTTTTCCTCTTTCTGGGGAAGCTTAACAATAGCTGACTTGAGCAACAAGACGTGCGAGCTGTGATGTGAGGGAGAGTTGAAGGCTTCTCAGCTGGAAGCAGAGCTCCTTGCCAGGCTCACCACAGCAGCATTTGTCTGAGCTCACAAGATGTTTGACTACCGTTGAGAGCTGAGCAGGGTTCACGGAGCATCAGGAGCACTAGGTGGAGGAAAACCCAACGCTGGCCTGCAGGGAGATGGTGTGAGGTGACCTCAGATCTCTCAATGGGGAGCTCTCAGGGAGGGAGGGAGCGGGTGCCTGTCCTGGCTCTTGTGCAGCAGCTGTGGGAAGGGTGAACCTGGTGCTGGGGGTAGGGCAGTGGGTTTGCTTAGACTTGTGGCTTCATTGTGCTGAAGGGAAGGGTGTTGCTGCCCCGCTGCTCACCCTGTCTCCTGTTACTGTCGGTGTTAGGTGAGATCTGGCAAGTGAAGGGAAGCCTCTTGGCTAGGTAAAACTGAGGGCGTTTGCTGGATCCTCTGGGGGTGAAGATGAGGATTTTCCCATGGGCAGGTGCTGTGAGGAGGGGGAATGTGCGGGGCAAGAGTGGTAGAGAAGATGATCATAGAACACTCTGGGTTAGAAGGGAGCTCAGAGTTCACCCAGTGCCAACCCCCTGCCATGGGCAGCGACACCTCTCACCAGAGCAGGGTGCCCAGAGCCCCATCCAACCTGGCCTGGGGCACTGCCAGGGATGGAGCAGCCGCAACCTCCCTGGGCAACCTGTTCCAGGGCCTCAGGACCCTGACAGGGAGAGATTTCTGCCTCAGATCTCAGCTCAATCTCCCCTCTCTTAGCTTGAACCCATTCCCTCGCCCTAGCACTAGAGTCCCTCATGAGGTTTCATGGTTCCTCAGGAGGCAGTTGGGTTTCTTCTAGAGCCATCATCATCTCTTGACACACAAACTGCACCCAACCTTTAGAGAGAGAGAGACAGAACCCACATCAGGACCTCAGGTGCTGGCTTGGATAGTGAGTTTTAAAGACACTGCAGAGCACGAGGGCAGGGAAGCAATAGGAACGCGGATATTTGAGGTGTTAATGTAGGTTTTGCATTGGGTTGGGGCTTCTGGGCCCTCGCAGGGCTTTTACATCTTGTAGTGGCTGGGGTAAACGATAATCGTGGAGGCTTTCAGCAACTGCTCTGCAATGAACAGGTGAACAACCTGCGTGTAAATAGGACGTAGAGAATGAAGTGTGAACCAACTTGCTCTCGTCAAGTGGGTGCTCATAGGTGCTCGTATCTCCTAGTACAGCTGCTCACTCCACGTGAGGTCATGAGCTCTAACGCCCTCTCACTGTGATGGGTTCTGCTTTAATTGCTCGTATCACAGTACTGATGAGGCTGGAAAAGATCATCCAGCCCAACCTAAACCCAACCAAGTCACCCTGAACATCTGACATCTAGATCCCTCCGTTGAAAGCGGTTTCTCAGTGTTTGAGGACTGGCTGCCGTGCAGAATTGGCTGGGGGTCACAGCCTGAGCTGAAATGCATTTGCTGAGCGCTTTGCCTGTGTTTGGAGTAGCTGCTGGTACGCGCAGTAAAGCCCCAGCAAATCGAGCGGAGGGCTGATGGCCACAAACACGCCGTGAGCTCAGGCTCCTGCTGTAATTCCTCCGATCTCTCTAAGCCTCGTGTAACAAGGGGGCTTTGCCAGTGGATTGTGCAGGCTTAGCCCAACCCAGCCTCTGTGAAAGCGGAATTACTTGGCACGAGTTAAGTTATCCTGGAGGAGGGAGCTTAGTGCAAGGAGCTGGGTGGTCTGGGGAGCTGGCGGCTTTCAAATCATCGGTGGATCCTTGTAGCTTCCCTCCCTGGCAGCATCCAAGGCTGGGTCGGATAGGGGTCTGGGTGAACTGGTCTGGTGAGAGGTGTCGCTGCCCATGGCAGGGGGTTGGGACTAAATGGTCTCTGCAGTCCCTTCCAACCCAAACCAGTCTGTCAGTCTGTTCCCAGATTCTTGCGGACACCTTAAGACCTCTTGGACCCAAGCTCAAGAGAGCCCAGGAGGGAGGTGGCCATAGGGAGGAAGGGCATGGATTGGGGTCCGGGTTGTCCCTTGTCCCCATGGTACAGCAGGAAAGGAGGTTCTGTTCTGTGTTGGCCCATAGAGCATCATGAGTTGAGCATATGTTTGCTTGCAGCAACAAAGACAACAGCATCCTGGGCTGCAGCAAGAGAAGGGTGACCAGTAGGGTGAGGGAGGGGATTGTACCCCTCTCTTCTGCTCTCCTGAGACCCCATCTGCAGTCCTGCATCCAGTTCTGGAGCCCCCAGCACAGGAAAGAGATGGAGCTGTTGGAAGGAGTCCAGAGGAGGGCCAGGAGGATGAGGGAAGGGCTGGAGCATCTCTGCTGTGGGGACAGGCTGAGAGAGTTGGGGCTGTTCAGCCTGGAGGAGAGACTCCAGGGAGATCTCAGAGCAGCCTTCCAGCCCCTGAAGGGGGCTCCAGGAAAGCTGGGGAGGGGCTGTTTCCAAGGGCTGGGAGTGGTAGGAGCAGGGGGAATGGTTTCCAGCTGGAAGAGGGGAGGTTGAGCCTGGGAGTCAGGAGGAAGTTCTTCCCCAGGAGGGTGCTGAGACCCTGGACCAGGTTGCCCAGGGAGGCTGTGGCTGCCCCCCAGCTCCCTGGCAGTGTTGAAGGCCAGACTGGCTGGGGCCTTGAGCACCCTGGTCTGGTGAGGGGTGTCCCTGCTCATGGCAGGGGGCTTGGAACTGGGTGATACTTGAGATCCCTTCCAACCAGAACCAATCTAGGAATCTATGAATGAATCTCCCCTGCAGAGTCTGGGCTCCTCAGAGCCATAGCTGTACTCGCCGCTGGTACTGGCAGCACGAGGTGGTGGGTGCGAGGATGAAAGCAAATAGTTATAGATGGTGTCAGCTTAGGGCTGTGAGAGCTTGTGATAAAATCATAGCAGCAACTCTCTTCACGTCACAGCTTAAACCGCTTGTGAAATAAATATAACAGATGGATCTGCAGGTAGCGGTGAGCAGTCTGCTCACAGAGTGTTTGTCATCCTCCACAACCCGGGGGTAAAAAGAGATGAAACGCTGCGAGTGCCTGGCTCGAAGGGACGAGCGACACGTCCTCATACGTTTCGGGCTGCAGTCACTCAGATGCTTCTCTGTGCTGATAATGAAAACAAAGTGACCAGATGTGATCTGAGACCTGAGGATGGAGAGGGCGATGTGGCAGCTAGAACATCATTTACCTGAGGATGCCTCCTTGCTTGCATTTCCAGGGTGGGGTTGGCAATTGAATCAAAGCCTATCCACACAAAAAGGGCAGCAGTGATGCTCTGCTCCCCACGAGACGGCCACGCGGAGCCCCGTTAATGCCAGGCAGGGAGTTGCTGGCCCGATCGATGCTGGCTGCGTCTTAACTGAATGCAGTTGTGTCGTGGGCAGCACAGGCAGGCTGCTTTCCTTCAGCTTTGTCTCTTGGTTTGTGGAAGTCTAATAACCCAATAGTGAATGAATTAGGAAGGCAGCGTGGAGTGCTGTGAAGGATCGATGGTGAATTGATTGGGTGGGGAGGGGTCCTACCTGTTCTATCCTTCTGGATTCATAGTGCTAGTCTTGGGCTCATAGAAGCTGTTTGGTTGGAAGAGACCTTTAAGATCATGAAGATCTGGCACCGTGGGGTCACCACTAACCCCTGTCCCTTGGCACTGCATCTGTATGGCTTTGAGATACCAGCAGGGGTGGGAACTCCAGGGTTTCCCTTGGCCTGTAGAATGGGTGGATGTTAGAAGTAGCATGTTTTTCCCTTCAGCCCGGCTCTAAGTCCTTGCTCTTCGTGATACTGAGGGTGTCGATTGTCTTCTCTGCATAAGCAGCAGCATCTTTGGAGTTTCTGGGTGAGGAGGTCATCCGCCCATGAGAGGGACTTAGAATCATTACAAAGGTTGGAAGAGACCTCTGAGATCATCGGGTCCAACCATCAACCCAATACCCCCGTGTCCACTTCACTGTGTTTTCAAGTGCCAGAGCCCACGCAGGGATTGGAAGGGACCTCTGGAGATGATGATCTAGCCCAACCCCATGCTTTGGTGACTACTTAGAACCACAAGCCAAAGCCATGTCCTTCATCTGCTGGACTCACATTCAAACAGCTGGGTCCCCCAAAGCATTTCACCACAGTCTAGTTATTTATTTAGAAAATGGAGCTAGAATGAATCAGATGTTTAGGTTCTGTATTTCTAACACTTTTAGTAGCCAGGGGTAGTGGAGATTTACCAGATCCCCTGGAAACTGCATGGCGTGCTTCTCCGACCCTGCCATCCATGGAGCTGGAAGAGCTGTGCGTGTCGTTAGCCACTTAGGTTCCTCCCTGGGATCCTCCTGCCTGTGCCAGCAGCCTCCTCACTGCAAGACAGGGTCATTTCAAAGCTTCAGAGGTTCTGGGTCCTCCATACTTATCCTCTCACAGGCTTTCCCGTGCTCTGCCTGCCAGCGAGCACCCTGGAGTCAGCATCCCATTTCCTCTGATGGCTGATTTGTTTCAGAGGGCAGAAGGGGCAGCTGTAAATGACTATGTAGCTCCTTATTCCTTGTCTGGATGATAGGGATACTCTTGATTCCGAAATAATGATGGAGAACCAGCAGGCTCTCCTGGAGAGTTTTTAAATCCTCCTGATGCCATTTCTTTTCCCAGTAAAACCACTCCTGGCCTCTGTGAAACCATCTGCTCTACTGGGAATGGGCCACCAGCAGAGGTGGGAAGGGGCTGGGACAGGTCAGGGGATGTTCTGGCTTTTAATGGAGGCTGGTTGCACAGGCTGGTTCCCTGGGGAGTCACTGAGAGGGGAAGATCTGTAGAGCCAGACTTGTTGGAACTTTCTAACCCTGCAATAACAGAGCGTTTTTCTCGCTGAAGTTTGACTCCAGCACCTGCACTGATTGATGCCTGTCCCAGTCCACGCGGATTGTCTGAGTCTAAGCTCTCTGGGTTTATGTGAGCAGGCATTTAATGGAGCAGGGGCTGTGTCTCCATGGTAATTAAATGTTCTCTTCCAGAGCAACAGCAAAAAGAGCCATCACTGCAGCCAGCCCAAGGTGCTCCTGGTGAGATCAGCTCCTTCTGCCACGCTGCTTCCTGTAGCCTCAGCCATCTTTTTCCACAACCTTGCTGTCCTACCTGCAGTTTTACCTTTCTTGAGCGTGCTTGTGGTTGTTCTGTCCAATTCTGAGCCAGCAGGGTGCCCAGGTGGCACCAAAGGCCAAGGGATCAGCAAGAGTGTGGCTAGCAGGACTGGGGATGTCATTCTCCCCCTGGACTGTGCACTGGGGAGGTCTCTCCTCGAGTTCTGGGGGAGGTTCTGGGCCCCTCACTTGAAGAAAGAGATGGAGGGGCTATAGCAGATTTGACAGCATCCCCCCCTTTCTCCTGAACCACCCTGATTGCCTCAACCGCTGAGTGGTGGTTTTGCTGCTCCCTAAAAAATCATCTCCTGCTCTCAAACCCAAGTCTGGAGCTGGGAGAAGCAGCAGCTGCACAGAAGAGGAATCCCTAGCCACTCATGCGCTGTGTTTGCCCTCCGCTGTGGGCAGCCGTGACTTGAGTGGATGCTGAAGCGTGGTACCTCTTTCAGGCATTGTGGCAACCTGGCAGGTTGGGTAGCTAGCCACTGAGGAACTTGCCTTTAGCTTTAACTTGCCTTTAGCTTTCATTGAGGCCTGATTTTGTGATCTGTTGGCTCTACGAGGTTGCTTAAGGGTTGTGATCACCGATGCTCTGGTCAGGATCCCTAGACAGCAGGCGTGGCGAGAGCAAGGCTGCTTCTTGTTGCTTCTGTCAGATTTGATGAGTTTATATTATCATTTCCAGAGACTGATTCAATTTTAATTCTGTTTAGAAAACAAATCTAGGGCCAAATTGGCTCCAGATGCCATTCATTTCATTCCATGCCTTTCAAGATGTTTTTAGCAGCTGATGGGTGAGCGTGGTGGGAGGTTGCCAGAAGAGCAGCTTTGAGATTGACGTCGAAGAGGCAGAAACTCTTCATGGAAAATAAGACAGGAGATTTTTGTTCCTGGTGCTGAGGAAGAACCCCTAATTATTGAAAGGAAGCTGCTTTCAGCTCTGCATTCAAGTAATTAAAAGAGTTCTTGTGACAACGTGTTTATTGCCAGGTAGCACAAGGACTTGGGTTATGGGTTATGAGTGGAAGGGTGATGGAGGGTCCAGCTCTCATAGTGTGAAAACAACAGCTACAAGCTCTGAGGAGATGGGAGAGACAGTGACTGAGGTTGACAAAGCCCTCTGAGCTCCTCCAGCCCAGCATCTGATAGCACCCCAGGGCACTCAGGGCCACAGCCAGGCTGTTCTTCAACATGAGGACTCTCCCACTGCCCTGGGCAGTCCAGTCCAGGCTCTGAGCACCCTTTCCAGGAGGAAGGGCTTCCCAACATCCAACCTAACCCTCCCCTGGCAGCTTCAGGCCCTGCCCTCTCATCCTGGTGCTGGGTGCCTGAGAGAAGAGCCTGACCCCCACCTGACTGCACCCTCCCTTCAGGGAGCTGGAGAGAAGGAGGTTTCCCCTGAGTCTCCTCCAGGCTGAACCCCCCCAGCATCCCCAGCCTCTCTTCATAAGACTTTCCTTCTCGTCCCTTCAGCTGATGAATCCCTCCTGAACAAACCCATACAGACACTGCAAAGCAAAATGATGAAGCACGTAAGTCCAAAACAAGTGCCGAGGATGCTCTGAGAGCTGTTGGCTTTTGCTCTTCGGATGCCTCTTTTACTGCAGAAAATACTGATATTTCCTTTGCAGCCTGACAGGGAGGAGAAATTCATGAACTCGCGGTGCAGTTCCATCCCCAGGTTTGAATCTCAGATGGATTTTTCTCAGATCTTACTCTTCTGCGTGCAGGAGATGTTCTCTGCCAATGCTGATGGATGTCGGAAGCTTCACACCCGTTAGGGACGCAGCAGCCAGCTAATAGAGTTTAGGGCACAATTTATGGTGCTGAGACACAGAATTAGCCATAAGCAGCTCCTCGGTGCCTTCCTGCCTCACACCCACTGGGAGCCTGAGCATTCTGTGGCTGCACCTTGTCCTTGTGTGTGCAGTCATGTGCATAGAGCTATGGAGAGGTGTTACTGTGATGGGCGCATCCTCAGGAGCTGGCTGACCTGTGGGCAGATGAAAGAGTTCCTGAGTCTGTAGGCTGTGATGCTCCCCAACCCCACCTCTGACCTTGCTGGGCAGGAGGAATGATGTGATGTATTCATAGATTCCTAGACTGGTTCAGGTTGGAAGGGACCTTAAAGATCATCCAGTTCCAACCACCCTGCCATGAGCAGGGACACCCCCCACCAGACCAGGGTGCCCAAGGCCCCAGCCAGTCTGGCCTTGAACACTGCCAGGGAGCTGGGGGGCAGCCACAACCTCCCTGGGCAACCTGGTCCAGGGTCTCAGCACCCTCCTGGGGAAGAACTTCCTCCTGACTTCCAGTCTCAACCTCCCCTCTTCCAGCTGGAAACCATTCCCCCTGCTCCTACCACTCCCAGCCCTTGGAAACAGCCCCTCCCCAGCTTTCCTGGAGCCCCCTTCAGGGACTGGAAGGCTGCTCTGAGATCTCCCTGGAGTCTCCTCCAGGCTGAATAGCCCCAACTCTCTCAGCCTGTCCCTGTAGGAAGGGTGCTCCAGCCCTCTCCTCATCCTCGTGGCCCTTCGCTGGACCCCTTCTGCCAGCTCCATCTCCTTCCTATGTTAGGGGCTCCAGAACTGGATGCAGGACTGCAGAAGGGGTCTCATGAGGGCAGAAGAGGAGAGGATCCCCTCCCTCGACCTCCTGGTCACCCTTCTCTTGCTGCAGCCCGGGATGCTGTTGGCTTTCTGGGCCACGAGCGAACACTGCCGGCTCCTGTTGAGGTTTGTGGTCGATTTCTCCTCTTCATCACCCTCATCACCGTACGCTTTAAAACAAAGCCCCCTAATTTAACTTGTAAGGAGTAACACTAATCCTACGTGTAGTGATCAGCGTGATTTCCAGTTTCCATCCAACAGATGCAACTGGTGGTTGGATTTCCTTGACTTTAGGAGCCACCAGAACATCTCAAGGCTGTGTTCTGATCCACCTAAGGAGAGGCAGGTCGGGGAAGAGCGCCTTTCCCCGCGGGCTCAGGCGGTGGGACTTGGTGACAGGGGTATTGATGGCTGCGACTGTGAACTGAGGAAGAGCTTTTAGCAGCAGGTTGTGAGAAGAGCTGTTAAAAGGTGGCCTCAACTCCCCCCTCCTAAAGCCCTTCATACACATCAGAGGTGTTTTCTAGCTCACAGACAGACTCTTAGAGGAGCTGAGGTGGGGATGAGCAATCACTGATGTCTTTGAAGGCAGAGTATGAGTTTTATTAGGAACGTGGGGATATTGTTAACAAAAACCTGAGGACAGGAGCACCAGTGTCGCCGACACCCAGCAGACTGGGC